>JAVHNN010000475.1:0-47518 GCA_031439585.1 Pterocarpus macrocarpus
AGTAATATGTCATAAGGTAGTATGTAAACAACTTAAAATTAAAGGAGATTAAATGAATATTTATTTTTATCAATACAATTAGTTTGATATAGGGATAAATAAAGATTTTAACAAAATGTTTTACAAAATCAATCATCACTAATTATCAGTTTATGTCGATCAAATCGAATGCAAATTGAAAATGTTTTTTGACCTTAAGCTACTGTTTGGTATTCCAATTCAGGATCAACAGAATCAAAAAGAAAATCTTTCTGTAATATTTAAAAATTCTGTTTATAAAAATCTTAATCAAATGGAAAGCATTTGTATTCACTATCATAATGTGATTAAACAGTTGGGATTAAATGGAGGATCATTTAGACTTGGAAGAATTAATTGAATAAATCAAAAATGAAAAAAAAAATCAAAGTATTAAGTGTGGTTTCATTGAAGAAGGGTTGAGTATTGTTTATTTTTGCATATCAGTCTTGGGTTTTAATCTCATTACTATTATTGTACCAAAATTATAAAGATCTGTAAAATATACTTTGCCCTAAAATCTCTAGTTATATGTTCATCTCTTAATATTTTAGTATATAATTATTGACACTGGAAATCTTACAATTATGTAAATAAGACTTTCTATTAAATACTGAGTTCAATGTCTCATTGTTCAGATCACTATTATAATTAAGTCAAACTGACTTTCATGTGACAATGATCAGAGTTCTGAAATTCATCAGATAAATTTACAAATATGAAAACTGACTGAAAAAGGAACTTTTTGATCAGCAGTGTTCATCAACTCAGAACTTTTATATTCAACAATAATATTAATAAAGGGTCTTATTTGTGCAATTTAAATCTATCTAGATCGTGTTGAGATTGTATGTTTTTATATATTAAAAGGTCATCAACTTAGTTATACTTCATGGATAAAGATCAATTTTTCCTAAAGAAATTAAGGAAGTTGTACTTTACTTGGACTTTCAAAGCACCCATTTGAGTTATCCAGATTTTCTCTCTTTTTTCCCCCATATATCTAACGGATATCTTTTTAGTTTGTGATTTCAATTCTATATCTCATGTCGACATTATGAAAGGTTTTGTAATATGTATTTGTCTGGTTGCCTTACCCGTGTGTTGGATAGGTTAACAGTGATTGAAAAAAGTCTTGTATAATCATTTTTGAAAATACTCTATTAATCATAAGTGTAATTCTTATTGAAATAGTTTAATCAATTTAGAAGGAGAACTCTATTAAACTTAGCTATAAAGTTGGCATTTTGAAATATTTTTCATTTCACAGTTTCTTTGAAAATCATACGTCTAGTTATAACTTAGAATATAGTAAAATGTGATACTAACAATAGCAAACCTCATTTCAATGGTTCCTCTTGTGATAAATTACATGTGAGTCTCATAAATTATCAGGTTATTTAGTAAATGAGTTTGAAATGTTTTCAAATTGTCACTGTCAGATTCTGAAATGTATCTTTATCTCTGAATAAAGTATATGTTTCATAATTCATTGTTTGTTTTGTTTGAATAATTTATTCATATATAGAATACTTTTATACTAGTTTGTCTCTAAAATTGATTTGTTGGAATGTTGAAAAATAGGGAAGGAGAGAAAATGGATTTTTTGGGTTGTTTGATAAATATTGAACCCAGATCATTTTTCTTTATGTTGTTGTCAATTATTTATTCATGTCTAGATTTGTCGTTTTATGTATATCAATTTGGTCCCATACAAAAATTTGGATTTTGTGGATCTATCAAGTCTAAAGAATTTATTTTACTATTTTCTTCATTTTTAATTTTTATTATTTTCTGTAATGGGCTTCCTTTTTCCACAGTTATTAAACACCATGAAATGCCATATGTGTTTATCTTATGGAGTTATTTTGATAGTTTCAAGTCCTGATCTCTCTGTTTGTACAATCTGTTTTTATCTGCTTTTTATATTTATTAAGGATTTCATCATACCATATTGCACAAGTCAAAAAAATCTAATTCTTTGCATATGTATAGCTCTTTAAGTTAGTGGAGATTCAAAGTGAGAATGAAAGCAAAAGTGCATTTTAATGCAATAAAAGTGAAAAGGATAATATTTGATATAAAAAGAATTTAAAAAATGGTTTATCACCGAAAGAGAACTAAATCAAGTAACAATAATAGCTTCTATTGAAAAAGGAGTTGGAAACACATAAAATAATGATAATATAATAATACAATATAAGAGAAAATTTGGCAAAAAGGATTACACTGTATGGAATGATGTATATAATAAATAAATTATATTATTCTTTAATCAATTTTTACACTTTGCAATATATAGTTAAAATTTAATTTTAATATATTGATAATAAAAAATTTATTATATTATTATTTAAATTAATTACTCTCATATACATGATTTTTAAAATAATAAGAAATATAAAATGAGAACGAAAGCAAAGGGCATTTGTGCAATAAAAAGAGAAGAGATAATATTTGTTATATAAAAAATTGAAAAAATGGTTTTATCTTCGAAAGAGAAATAAATCAGAACAATAATAGCTTCATTGGAAAAGAAATTGAAAACAAATAAAATAATGATACATATACAATAATACAATATAAGAGAAAATTAGGCGAAAAAGATTACACTGCATGGAATGTTTACGTATATAATAAATAAATTATATAGGTATAGATAAAGAAGGAAGAAAAAAAGAATAGATCGTAAGTATTATAGAAAAACAAAAAATCAAGGGTATGAAAAAGAAGTAGTGACCAAAGAACAGAGACGTAGATAGGTGAAGAGGGAAAAAGAAAGAAATAAAAAAAAAAAATATGAAAAGATAGATAGAGAGAGAAAGAAGATTAGGAATGGAAAGAAAGAAGCAAAAAGTAATGATGGAAAAGATTACAGATTTGATATAGATTGATAGAAGTAAAAAGATAAAATGTCATAAAAAGAAGAAAAAAAGAAAAATATATTTTCATCATGAAAAGGATATATGTCGAGAATGTGGTGCCTTACGTATTAAATATGATATATTATATACCATTTAATTTTAACTAAGAAGTAAAGGCGCGACCAAGTTACTAAAACTCTTATTTGACTATATTTTATGAAAAGTGCGGTTCCAGGGTCTTTTTTTTTAATATGGCTTTTACATGTATATAATATTAAAGTAAATATGGAATTTTAGGGGTGATTTTTGAGAATATGGGAAAGCAGAAGAGAAAAATAAGCTCATTGCAGATTTTGAAATTCGAAAAATAATGTGTGCTAAAAACCACCAATGGCGGGTTTTGGGACACCCAAATTTTTATTTTGTTAACTAAAAAATGTCGAATTAGCGATTTTGACCAACCAAAAATCTCATTAATGTTTTTTACTTTATTGAAAAGAAATACCAATGGCAGTTTTGACTTTTAAAAAACATACATTGGCGGTTTTGAGCTTTGAAAAAATGCCACTGGCGGTTTTTCAGTAACCTCTGGTATATATAACTTGACTCATGCTCAGTTAGTTGTCCACTTGAGAGATTTTGCTACAAATTGAAGGCAAAAGTGGAGAGTGTAAAGTAGAGAGTAGTATAAAATGAGTTGCAAATATAGTAGTATATTTTAATAGTGACATTACGTATAAATACGAGTGAAGGAATGTGGCGTTTATATGCTTTGAGAAGTCCAGTATATTTATTCCAAATTCCATATACTATGTCATTCTGCGGATCTAGAGAATGGGCTTTGTCAATCTCTGCATAAAAAGTGAGGCTGCAGCAGTGGAGAAAAATAACATATAGGTGTCCAATCTCGGAGTTTTGGCGGCTTTGTGCAATACCAAGCATTTCCAATAAGCAATGATGGTGACCTTCAACAAATGTTTGAGATATATCGAAGCAACAGTCAAGCACAGAATTTCTATTCTTTGCGATTGTATGTTAATTTTAAAGAAAAGCTGGTTGCCACTGAATCATCAAATTTGAAGTGATGAAAGGAGGAAAAGTGAAGATGAGCCAAACATGATTGCGAGAAAGAGATAGACCATGGGAACTTCAAACATTAAGTGAAAGTGACATTGGCGAAGACTATGAGGAACCAATATGGGCTGAAGATGATAAGTGCGAGATGATGATGTAAATATGACAAGCAGTTAGCACATATCCCAACGCAATGGTATTAGTCCCGACCTCGGTTTGGAAAGCCGTCATTCATGCGTGATTTAAATCTTGAAGCTATCGCAAGCACTGCAGTTTTCGAGAATATGCAAACTTGGGTAATGTAGATTCTTGACATTTCATCATAATCATTATTTTTCATCTTAATACGTTATTTTCCTATTAACATATTTTCTTGATTAATTGTTATATATTTAATTTTGTTTGCCATTTTAATTTTGTAATATTTATTATTCATTCTTACGTGTTTCATGTCATAGGTAACCCTATTGCGGATCGGAGAATTATGTATTGGAATGCAATTGAGGTGAGCCGAGAAAGGCTGATTATCACTGAGGCAATTAGGCGCTATAGTATATCAAAGAGTGGATTACAAAGTGTATGAGTCAGACCCAACAACATTTCTACTTTGTAAATCATCACGTTATGGCATAGGCGTGTAGATGAGCATTAGTAGGCGAGTTTAGGGAAGAATAAATGTTATTGGGAAATTAGAAAATACAATAAGCCCACACACACTTGCATTGGGGCAAGGATTTCATGAGGATCCACAGAAGTGGAATTAGATTCGAATACAATTGCTTGAGAGATGTATCAAGCCCATGGTAGAATCTGACCCTTCTTTTAAGATAAAATCTATGATTGCAGAGATTCAGTCTCAGTATGGATATACAACAACATACTTAGAAAAGCATGGATGTGAAAGCAAAAAGCAATTGAGAAAATATTCAGTCAATGGGAAGCCTCGTTTGAAGCTTTGCACGCAATGGTGTGTAGCAATGTGTGATCTTGTTCGAGGATACATTTGTTCAGTGAGATCTTTGTAGAGGCCTATCGCGAAAGATGAGCTAGTTCGGACGTTGCAAGAATATTCACGTCGGGTGTTTTGGAGTTTTGGTCCTGCATTAGAGCATTCGGATGCTACAAACCACTTGTGCAAGATTGATGGGACATATTTGTATAAGAAATACAAAGGACTCTTTTAGTGGGCGGTTGCACAAGATGGCGATCCCGAATATACTACCAATTGGCACTTTTGCTATTGTTGAGGCGAGGCTATGCCAGATCGCATGGCATTTTTACGGATAATTTTAGCAAACATGTAGTGACGAGATGGAGTTGGCATTATTTACGATCGCATGCACGAGTCAGTGTCTGCGACCAATAAAGCGAAGCAATGGTCAATGGGAACCTCAGGAGAGCATTCCACATGTATTGTGTTGGGCATATCATTGCCAATTTCTTGCTATGGAGAATCAGAGGCACTGCTTACTTGCACAAACTACGTAAATACTTTTAATGGGTAATTTATATTTTGGACTTATGAATTTGTGAATGCAATTTTCGGATATAATATATCTAACCATGCTATATTTTTAGGAGTATTAGAGGATGGAGCATGAATTTAATATTCATTATGAGCGGATGTGAAGCAGTGGAGAGAGTATATCTGGCCCGACACTTGAGAAATTCCCTTGAAAAGTGGGGTTCAAGCATATGATGGTGGGCATCGAGTGGGGTCACATGACCCGCAGGAATCTGTAGTTCAAAGTGCGTGAACTTCTACGTGCTAAAGGGGGCTCGCAATCTTCCCATCCCCACTACATTAGTTCGAGCAACATACTTTTCGATTCAGGCGTGATTCATTATTTGCCACGAAAAAGATGGCAGAGAACACATCTTGGCGATTAAATCTTTGAGACATATTTTCTTCCGAAGCTGTGACCTTTCGACTTCAATCAAATGAGCAGGCATCCGAAACCTCGTGTCAATCGATTTGATAGGCAAAATGAGGCTTTTCATGTTCAAGAGCTATCAACAATGACCAAGATTATAGAGTTCTATTTGAGGCAAAGGTATTATGACTCACGGTGATTTCCCAGACAGATCGATATCCGTGTCGATCACGTAATTGCTTGTTGCTCTAGCTAGAATGTTATTTGGCGATCTTATGTCAATGATGTCTATAGGATCAATAGAAATATGCAAAGTTTACAAAGAAGGAGTTTGGAGTCATCGGAATGAAAGCACATAGCGATCGATATAAAGGCCCAAAGACTTTGTCTAAGCATAGGCCTTAAAGCGCCTACAATAAAGAGGTCGTCCCAAATCAGCGATTTCCTTAATGAGATGGATATGCGTGAGATAGAAGAGAGGAAGACCACCGACAGCGCGCGGTCTTTTGCTTCCGAGAGAGAGGGCATAGTCGCGATCGAGTGTCCAAGCGCATCCTGGGTCTGTAGTTCATAGTGTTGAGTGGTAATGATTAGATTGTTGTTGCTTTATTATTCGTGATGACTAAATTGTTATTGTTGCATGTGGATGTAGTTATAATTATGAATTGTCATTGTTATTGTAATTATTATCGTTTTGTATATTCTTGAATTGAGGGATTATCATATCCACTTCATAGCTTAAACTTTACTTAGCACTTTGTGGAGATTTAGACTTTAGCTTGATTTAACTCAATGGGCACTAATTACACAGATGTCTTTACCCAAACTAAGTAATGCATTTTTAATTTTGTTAAATTAGAAATAATAATTAACCAAGTGAGATAAAAATGAGGGAAAGAATAATAATAAGAGATATAACAACAACGGTAAGAATACCAATAAGATATTATTTATATACATAAACATAGAAAATGATGAACAACATTTACATTACAACACTTTAGTTAAACAAATTTCTACTTAATTATATTAAAGAACACTATTTTCCTTTCCCTTTCCCTTTCCCTTTTTTCTTATTGATTTGCAGGGGAGAAATTAAATTTAATAGGGGGAATAAGTGAGAATTGACATAAAAAGCGTAGCTTGAGTCCCCTTGGTCTTCCTCTTCTACCACCATCATCTCCTGCACCCTTTTGTGATCTCGGCAGCATGCTCATCTTGCTGCAGCCTCATTTTAATGACCTTCAAGATTCATCACATAGATGCGAGATGTAGATGTGTCTTCCATAGTTTGTTGTGGCATCTGCGTCTTGCATCAAGCTGGCACTAAACATTGATCACCAGACGAGAATATTGGCTGAGAATGTAAATCCCATAATCCCGAGATGTTACCATCTGCACGGTGGATTATACATCACCTCCTCTATGGCGCTTTGATGTACTCCCATTTCAACTTGTGCAGGCCGGTGATCTATGTGCACACCTCTTCCATGGATGCCTCTTCACAGCTTCAAGTTAAACTCACAAGGAGGTTCTTGCTTTCGTTGGATAGATTGAGCATCCTCTCAATGACAAAGTGGTAAGGTGCACAATAACCCACGAGATATTCCACTTTACGCCACTACTACAAATTCAGATCTTCTCCCTGCTAGTCTCTACTTCCCAAGCCAGAGGAATGTTTGATGAATCCCACCGAACATGTAAGTCTTACAGATTCCATTCATTGTGTCAGTTTGTTGATCCCATTGAAATCAGAAAGCACATACTACTTCCCCCCTGTGAAACCAATACAATTCCTCATTAGGTTGTCATTGTGATTGTAGGAAATTGCCGCTCGGAGATCTTTTGGTGCATGGGATAATGGTGGTCTTTGGGAGAGTGGTGGCTCCCATAGGGAGGCTTCATGCCCGCTCTTGAGGAGGCGGCTCCATAGAGAGGCTGCTTGCTGTCCTATGAGAGTGGCTCCATAGGAAGGCTGTTGTTGTTGGGGGTGATTTGCCTTTGTTGCATCTTGTAGGGACAAATCAAACTAGTTGATCAGCATATTGTATGTCACCAATTCCCAATAATCGGAGGAGATTATATATTGTCAATAACAGATTCCCTGTAATACTCGATGATCCTAACTCCCGGTGGTCCCATAAAGTTAACCAGTCATCATGCAAGGCTCTCCAATTCTTTGGTTCTCTTATTCCTAGTAAGTCTTTGTTGTGGAACCCCTCCTAAACTTTGGGGCGGGAGAGAATATCTTGAGCTTAAATCCAAACTAACACATCACTCTAAGTCAAATGCACTGCCACTCCCTAATACCTCAAGCGGATCAATGGGCTAACAATTGACCACAATAGCACGCTACGCCTCTGGCGTCATATTCTGGAATATGTACATTAATAGCGTCATCCCTATGGTTGCCACATAAATTGCATTATTAAAAATAAATCAGATTATAATAATCATAGTATTATATGTGTGATATTACGAGAGATCTTTGTGGAATATTAATGCAAACTGATGAACTCCCATCATCTACGTCTAATACCAATATGATATTCCCAAGATCTTTAAATGGAGTATTATGTGGATCTGAAGTATTTGTCTTCATCTATGAAAAAGTTATATTAATTAGAGCCAATTTGATTAAAACAGACTAACATCACTTTGTTTAAATATAAATTACACGAGAGCAAGAGGAAAAGCCAGTGGACCGGCCGGTATTAGAGCCAAACGCATGGGAAAAGGTAGATTCCATACCCACACTTGTAGCGATATCATGCAACGAGTAATTTCTTTTGCATCACTATGTGTAGCCGATCTAATCACTCTATAAAGAAAAAGCTGAGGCTTACTGAACCCCAACTATAAAGCCCAATTTCATTTAAGTTCACTAACAGTTGTAGGAATTTTCCCATGGATTCTTGAATTGCTCTTAGTCGGCATTAAAATTTGCCCCAGAAAAAAGAGATAATATATATCCACGAATACATGTTGTTGCTCTTGCGTCATGTAGAACTCAATAGGGTCGCGAAGACCAGAGATCTTCGTGTGAGCCACATTAATTTTTATTTCAGAATCCATCAATATCATATCGAGCAATTGGCCACCTGGTAGCTCATCACACATATTTTGGAGGGCTATGGTCTTTGAGGATTAGTTGATCAATGATCGGTAGACCGAATCGATCTGGTCAGAGTAACGTATAGATAATATCTTCTAAAATGGCTGTGCATTCTCCACAAGGAAGATGAAATGTGTGTGTCTCCAAAGCCTCTACAGCCAGTTCAAACAAGTGCGATTAATAATGGGACCATTTGTTTGCATTTGGCAAATTTGTGCAACCATGATCAATACTAGCCTCTTTTGTAAATGCTGCGCGCATTGTTCGCCTGGGTGGCATCAAATGCGTAAGTGTGGTAGGCCACCCAATAGCCTCATCTCTCACATTACAAATAGTAAATAAAGCTTGAGGGATTAATAAAAGCATGCAATATGATATTTTAATTTTATTATTACTTTAAAAATGTTAAAAAAATTAATATTTTAGTATATAAGGACATATTTTAGCAGTATAAAGGACATTTTTTCATAATTAAAATAAATAAGAAATTTATTTTTAAAAATTCCGCCGAATAAAAATATCTTTTAAATTTATATTTAACATCATTTAAAAATGAGTAAAAAAATTAAAATATTAAATCTCATATGATTAAAGTTTCCATTATCAAACAATACTAATATTATATTAAGCAATAATACTTAAAAGATTAATCCATTAAACTAATAATTTAAGAATAACATACCATAACACATAATAATAATCTTTTAACAACTTAATAAAAAATAAATACATCCAAATCAAAAATTATTTTTTAACAGATTTAATCATGTATTATTCAATAATCAATAGTAAAATTTGTATTTCACAAAAAAATAATAAAAAATATTTTAAAAAAATAATACTTACATTTTTATCTTGAATCTCCTCACAGAAAATATGCTTATGTGGAATGTAGTTGAATACATGAACTTCAGATTTTATTTTAAAATTATTCCTTTTCAGCTTCTATAAAATTTTTTTTTTTTTTTTGCTCAAAACTCACTTCACTCAGGAATTATTCCACTCACTCCACAGAACTCCACCTCTTCTTCTTCTGTAACTCTTCTTCTCTCTCTCTCTCTCTCTCCAATTTTTGAAAGCTACTCCCTCAAAAAAGCAGCTTCTTCTCCCTCATATATATAATGAGGCACGGGCCTGGGCGTACATGCACACACCTGCGAGAGGGAACAACCACGTCAGCCTTGTTCGCGAGAGATTCATTTGTCAAAAAACATGCATGTTAAAGCGGTTTTTGTGATTCAGCTCTTGAACATGCAATGACTTTTCGAGGAGGGTCAGTGGTCAAAGGAAACCAACTACATGGCAGTTTTGAGGGACAATCACGCATCCAACATCGTCGTCTCATCGAAGTCGGTGTCACGGCTGACTTTGCAGGATTCTCTGACTCCACACGCCTCTGAGATCTAGTCCTCTGCATGCCAGCTTTGTTCCTTATAGCGGCCCGACTCTAACAAAAACCACCATCGGTGATTTTCCTAATCGTAAATTATGCGGTGCCGATAATTTTGCCCATAATCCCATATTAACGTATATATCCGCGATGATTTATCATATCAACGTATATATCTCATGCTGATTAAACATATTATAAATGTGATTAAATGCAAAAGCTCTCCCAAACCTTCCCAAATCTAACAAACTCCATCGTCAAATTGTGCCTCCTTGGTGCGACCTCATGCTCCCTCAGCTTTCTATATCCCTTTTGTCATGAAATCCACTTATCTCCCAAACACCCTTTAACTAAAAATTGAAAAATCAAAGTACCAAGGAAAAATTAAAGTTACAAAATACATGCAGTAATAGGATGATGTAGTGAAGCTTGTGGCCCGATCGCGATTAGGTTGGTGTGGTGGTGGCGATGGTCGTGGCAGGATTCACCGAGTCATGGAAGAAGGCGAGGGTTGTGGTGTGGGTTGCAATGGTCTTATGATGATCCCTCCTCCTCGCATTTGCACGTGATCACTCTATCTTGCGGGCCTTCTATGGTCGAGATGATGAAGGTTCGCGTGCTACAACAAGACACTGCCCTTCAATCTAAAACTCAGTCATCGAGAGATGAGATGTGAAATGCGATGATGGTAGCCTACTACCAAAGATGGAGAGGAGTGAGCTGGCATGATGTGACAACAACGTAAGCGATAGTATTGTTAGTGATGAAGGTGAACCCGATGCCAAGAATGGCGGCGAGTGGTGCAAAGTGAACGGTGTTGATGCAAGTGAACCCGGCCCGGTGGTAGGCGCGTTAGGTGGAGCTCACGACGAAGGTGCAAGGAAGAGAGTAGACAAGCTGGGACACGGTGATTGCACCACCAACAATTTTTAATCCGGATATTTTTAAACTCTAAAACCGATGAAGGATCGGTTCGTTGCATATGATGCGCCTTCTTCTTCTTGCTACAGCTCTTCGTTTTTTTACCTAAAAGGTGCCCATCTAAGCTTATTAAATTTGAGAATTACACAGCTAAATAATGTCTACACTTAAGAAATTTTAGCTAAACTCAATTATGGTAGAAATTCGATTTATAAATTTACAAGAGTTTATACATTTAAAAAATATATCTTAATAATTAAATATAATTAAACTTAATATTTTTTATAATTAATATTATATAATTTTAATTTTATAATAATATAAATAAAAAATCATAAAATATAAAAAGAATATATAACTTTATTTTTATATCATATTTTATTGCATATATATATATTATTTTATAATTCAATAAAATATAATTAAATAATAATAAATATATATAATTAGTTGAATAAAAATCAATAAATATTATATAAAATAATTAAAATAAACTAAAATATACAATAAAAATAACTAATATTTTATATTTAAAAAATAAAAAATAATTATAATTTTAAATTTACATAAATTTATTTATAAAATTAAAAAATTTGATTAATTTTATTAGAGTTTAAGTAAATTAATACAAAGTTTGATAAAAAAATTTATATATAAATTAACTTATTTTGATTTGAGAAAGATCATAAACTCATAAAAATTTAAGAGTCAACACGAAGCGATAACTATGAATGTAGCACGCACTGAGAGTTAAAATAGTGCATCCTCCAAAGGCACTTCTAGTGTGTCAATACAAAGTAGCTTCTGAATTGAAACGCAGGATCAAATATAAATATAAATATAAAATAATTAAAAAATAATATTGCATGACAAAACAGTAAAGGCGAGGAAAAGTAGGATCGTGGAATGTTTTTCAGATTGTAATATATTAATAGATAATGATAAATCCAAGAAAACAAAATAACAAAATGCAATCACTCTTAGTTTTCTTCACCATCTTACAAAATACTCGACAGCTTACCACATTTGGACCACACCTTTAGCAAGCTTACATGTCCTTCAAACAGATAATAGAGAGATATAAAGCAAGACACAAAATGAACTGAAAAGAGGAGATGAAAATAATTAGGCACCAAAAAGAATGAAAATACAATGAGGAAAAAAAAATTATAGCAAGAACTAAAAAAAAAGAAATGTTATGCTTTTTCGGATCAAAAGCCCCAAAAATACTTACATCCATACCTCATCTGAAGAAAGCTGGTTTAGTATTATTTGCCGAGGATGTTGGAACATAAATTAAGAGAGAAGGAAGAGAGAGAGAGAGAGAGAGAAAAAAAAAGACTAAATGAGACTAAATATTGTTCTAATGTTTAGATTAAAAAGTAAATGGTGCATAGGGAGTTAGACCAGAAACTATGCATTCATGTTCCTTACTTCCAAAAAAAAAGTAAAATAAAGATAAAATAAAGAAAGGGAGGCTTGAGAGAGAAAGAATAACGAAGCGGTTAAAGGGGCTCAGTTATTTGAATATAGTAACAAAATATCAATATAATGATAATATTATGTTTTGAATTTTATTATGGATGTATGGCGATGTTATTAGACATTTTGTCCCTAATAGAAAAGAAATGTGTCACACAAATTACTACTTCTAGGAAGCGTAATTTGACACACAAAGTTTGCCAAAGGAATTCATCCTCCAATGTAGTGAAATAATTTACTACACTTTCCTACACAAGTATGGCCAAATGTGGAGACATGAAAAAATAGAAAAATGCAGTTCTTGACATACCATGTCCAACGTTCATTTTCCAACGGTCACATAAACTTTACTTGGCTATTTTCTTTTGCTTCTATATAAACTTCCAAAAAGGAAGGCTGAAGCCTTCATTACTCTTGAAGTCTAAACTATACTTCTATTTTATATAAACCCTTCCTCTCAGCGTTCATTACTTCTTTCTGCTACATGCATTGTTGTTTTGCCTTTCTCCAGTGTTATTGTTCCCGTTTATTGGTGTGTCTTACTCTCAACTTTTTCTTTTAAAATGAGAGTGAATAATAATACAAGAAAAGTGAGAAAATTACTGAATAACGGTGCAGAATGTCAGTTACTTTGTTATTACAGAGATAATAACTCTCTTATTAAAGCTACTGAGAAGAATATGTGATATTCTATATTTGATGACCCCCTTCATCATTTTCGTTCCTCCAAACTATATCTTTTGAGAAAATAAATGTTGTACTTTGTCGAGAGCATAAATCACAGGCACTTTCTGAAGAAAGCTGTGCAGTCTCCCGAAGAGTCTTAACAATAAAAATACAATTTCAACTAATTAAACCATGATGGCATTGATAGAGATGTGAAATAATGTTTAGGAAGCGTATAAGTAATATCTGCGACACATTGATGTGCATTAGGTGTATGTTGAGCCTCAAAGAAATTGTTCTTTGAAGTTGAGTCGAGTTGGTCTACATCAGACGAAACTATTGAAGTGCACATATCCCATTAGTAGAGACGAAGAGACCGTCCTTGGATTCATATCAAAGTGGGGATTATGTGATAATTTATTCCTTATAAGAGGGAAGAATTAAAAAAAAAAAATCATCACGAAAAATAAAAATTGGCTAAAACCACCTTCCAAACAGCATTTTTGAGGCAAAAAATGGCACCAACTAAGCTCCACCATTTGCCCTACTGCTCACAAGCTCGTCTAGGGCTTTTACGGAAAGAAGTATAATAATAGCAAATTTGAGTCCGAATCAAAAAGTTATGCATATTTAAAGAGTTTTACTTGAGCCATTTGATCTTTTACCACACACAGGCTATTTACCCGCAGTTGTTGAGTTTAAGGGGGAATTGTGGTTGAGGAAGAGCGTGAGAAAGGGAGTTTTTTGTTTGCATACCAAAATGACTCCTTATTTGGCACTTCTTGATAGGATAATCTTAATAGTATAATATTAGATAGTATATATTAGAGTTGATTGTATAAAATTTGAGATAAAATTTTAATATTATACAATATATGTGATATGCCCTTCTATAAAATATTGAATTGCATAAAAATAATATTATCTTTTCACTATAATATATAACAAATTTAATCAAAACCAAAAATCTAATAAAATCTATAAAATCATAGTAAAATATAGTAATTTTAATGACAAACCTACAAATTAACAAATAAATAGTATTGTTTAAATATGTTTTACTTTTATGTACAACTTTTTAAGCATTTCTTATTTTTATTGTATATAATTGTGTTTATATTAAATAATATTTTCTATTTATTTATGTTTTTAACAAATATTTTTTCTTTTAACAATACATAAAAAATCAAGAATTACATAATATTCTCTCTTTTATTTATTGATAATTTTGGTGCCTTCTATAAAATTTTTCTAATCACGAGAGCTATAATATTCATCTAATAGTAATCTAATATGATATATATAGGATTCTAACATGCTAAAACTAATTTTAAACCACTATATCTTCTAACATTCCAAACCTGTATAATATAATTTTTGAAAAACAAATATATTACATCGAGAACTTGCAGCTGTAATATGAGTAACAGATCCATTGTTGAATCATGTTGTCGATTACATTATTTCGTTTTACAATCTTGTTAACAAGCTGCTTGATCATCTCACGAAACCAGTTCACGCTCTTAAAATCTCTATTACCACTACAACACCAATACTCAGAACTAAAACTTCTTACTCATGCTAAATACAAAATCCTCGCTTAGTTTTCTTTTGCTTTGGCACTAAAAAAACAACCCCCTCAACAGATTGTAACACTACGCACCACTAACACCCCTCCTCCGCTAAAAACATAATGCTCCCAAATTTTACAGTGGTCAAAGATTCCTTCATTGTGCTTGTTACACATTTTGCCTTGCAATGTGGAGAATTTTAGACAAGCTTTTTGTTCTTTCAAATTTAAGCTACTGAACAGGATAGATCTCTTTTTAACTTTCCATATATATTATTATTTATTATAAATTAATTCTATATTATCATACTTTTTTAATCCATAATTTTAAATATAAAAATGAAAAGCAGGAGTAAAGGTGGGAAATTTTGACAATTGATAATAAAAACCTAAGTAAAAAATGGAGAGAAAAAAGATTGATAAAAAAGATTGAAAAGATATAAAAGTATTAGGAATGGTGATCTTAAATAGCTTCTTGAATAATATCAAATATGATAGCAAATATTAATAATGAATGATGATGATGATGATGATGATGATAATAATACAATGTCACATAAAAATAGGTGGGAAAAATTGGAACAATGGGAGTATTTGCAGATTTAGGGTATGTTGGATTTACGATTTAGGGTTAAAAAAAGATTTTTGCTTGCATAAAAGTGAAAATATACAAATAATTAATATGTTTAATTATATAAAGATCTCTTTGTATAAACTTACTTTTAAGATTTCAGAGGAACTTTTTGAAAAGTATCATTGAGTTCTTTTATTAAAAAAGATTTTTTAAAAAAGAGTCTTACTATTATTCTCACATTAATAGCCAAAAGTAATTTTATTTTATCCTATCCAAATAAAAATCATTCTCTTAAACTTACTTTTAATATACTCAAATCAAACATAAATTAATTCTTTTAAAAATAATTTCTTTAAAAAATTTTATTTCAAAAGTAATTTTTCTAAAAATTAAACTAAACATGTCATTAATAGATTATATAAAATAGAATATAGAATATAGATTATATAGATAAGTATTATAACTATTATTATATTATTGAATAAGTTAAGCTTTTATATTATTGTTAATTAATATTCTCTTATTAAAAGAATATTAATATGAAATTGATGAGTAATTTAAAATTTTTTATACTAATAAATTTAGGACTCTTAGTTTTACTTCATTATCACTAGTGTTTTGTACATCACTGCAATGTACGAGTTAAAAATATATTTATAAATTAATATTGCAATAGTTATTAATTGATTATTAGAGCCACTAGCAAGTATTGAAAACACAAGTAATTTTTATAAGAAACAAATAAAATAAATTATAAAATATTATGTTATTATGACTTATTGAATTTAACATTAAAGTGTAACATGAAAGGAAATAAACACTAACATAAATTCAATAAATAATTTCACTATTCAAGAATTTGATTTATACATAAATCCAATTATAAATTTAAAGATTAATTATTTTAATGAAAATTGCTAAAATAAGAAAAAAAAGGAAAAACACACACACACACACACACATATATATATATATATATATATATATATATATATATATATATATATATATATATATATTACAATATTAATACATAATTCTAATTCTATTATCTAATTTGTGGACCCTACTTATCATTTTTTTTTCAAAAGTTGAAATTGCAGTTATATTTTAAAATAAATAATAAAATTATTAGTCAATGACCAATTTTTTTTTTGCGTCAGATTATTGTTGAACCAAATTTTGACTCAACGTTCAAATTAATGTTAGGTTAACAAGGAAGAGATATATAAAATGAATATCAAATTGAGTAATATTTATTTGATATTTATTTTTAATAAATAAAAAATTATTCTAATTAAACATTCCAAAATAGTAAATGTTTTAATTGTAAATATAATCAATTTATTTTCTTAATTAAAAATTTTAAAATGAAAACAACAGAATTTATTAGATTTTGACACATATTAAAGTTTTCTTTTTTTTTTTTCTATAAGTAGTATAGATATAATTAATTTATCAATGTCATAAATAAATAATATTTTTCTATTACATAATTATTTTATTTAATATTATTCTGACAAAAACCAGTCAACCACTAAGTTATTATTATTATATTGATATATAATAAATATTACTTACTTCTCTTTTTAAGTATTAAAAGATTTTCATTTCAATCACTTTAATTAGCCGTACAATGCGTATTTTCAGTCTAATTTTAATGTTAAGCCATCGACTTTGACCACATGATCATTTTTTTTTAAAACTTTCTTTTCACACTTTTTCCCTCTCTCTCTCTTATGCTTAGAGGTGTCTGGCAACATAAAAAATAAAGTAATATAGTATAAAATAGAATCGGTTATATTAATTGGTTAACTGGTATAAAAGTAAATTAATTTTTTATTCAACATTGTTTGAATTCATAAATTAAAAATTAGTTTTAATCTGTGTTCTTATTTTTCTTGTATATTTTTTTTCTTTTTGACTATATCATTAAGAAAACTAGTCTAGTATATGGCAACAGATAGTGATGGTCAACAGTGGCAAACGGTGACGGCCAGGGGTGGTGGGCAATGGCAGGCGATGGTAAGTGGTGGTGGTCGTCGACAACAGATGATGATGGCCATAGTGGGATGGTGGTGGTTGAAAGTGGTGGTTGGCAACGATAGCAACGACGAATGGTGGTGATCGTCAATGATCGACGATGGCAGCTAGCAACGACAATGGATGGTGGTGGTTGGTGATGACGAATGGTGGATGCGATGACGACGGATGGGGCAAGAGTGGTGCGCTAGTCGGTGGATGATCATGGAGTGGTGGTGAGCGATGGCGGACAAAGATGGAGAACGATCGACAAAGAAAAAGATATAAAATGAAAATATAAAAATTTGAGATGAAATAAAACTAATTTCAAATTATTTTTAAGATCTAGTTTTAAGCCTAAACTTGTTCAGATAAAAATTAATTTTAAAATATTTCAATAATTACTAAATAATATTATTAAAAACCAGACCCATTGTATCTAATTATCTAATTTTTTTAATTTATCAAACACTCTATTAGAGTCATTTTAGTTTCAATTTTTATTTTTTATTTTCATGTCATATTTTATATTTTTTTAAAATTTTTTAAATAAAATATTGAAAACGGGACATTTAAATAAAAATAGGATTTTCTTCTTTTTATCACTTTTTTCATAAAATTCTGAAAAATAAAAAATAACTTGAAAATAAAATAAAAAACGCATATAAAAACAAAAATCAAACGTATAGTTGACTTTTTTTTTTTTTTTGGGTCACGTTCTTCCTTTCTCTCTCCAAATTACTTTCTTCCTATGTACTTTCTCTGAATTTTTCCAATAACCCCAAATCCTCCCCAACCCAGCACGCACCGTCACAGAGACTCCAGGCATCACTCGTCTCCTTTATGTATTATTTTTATTTTATGTATTATGTATTTTCCTGGAGCATAAAGAGTGCAGATATTGAGATAGAATTTCGCTAATTCTGAACTCGGTCAATTTTTTAATTAGGCCAGTTCTTTAAATTCAAGCCTGATTTAATTATGGGAAAGGCCCAGCCAATAATTGAATTATATCACATCAACTCGAGAGTTGAACAAAACATTTTATTTTAAGGGGGTTGTTTAGGGAACGCCACAAAAACCAGATATCTAAGTATAATAACGCATGAGTTTTAATAAATGTTGTTGAATAATTATTAAAATATTTTAAAGTTGATTTTTTTAAAAATCAATTTTGACTTAAAATAAATTCTTAAAAATATTAATATTAAATTTATTTTATTTTATCCCAAATTTTTTTTTTTGTATTTTATCTCTTTCTACCATCTTCTTCTCATTTGACATCAATTCCTTTTCTCTTCATTGACTCTATCCATCAACGCTTTCATGATTTATCTCTATCACCTAAAAAAATAAATAAAGACATAAATCCTATTTTAGGTAGTATAAAAAATTAGAACTCAAAGCGATGTTAATTATTTGACATGAATATTGTTGTATTTTTATTTTTTTTTGTCAGCCATGGTTCTATGGATGTTGCGAGAAGCATGGGCTATGGGAATAGTAAAAAAGAAAAAAAAAGAAGAAGAAAGAAAGAAAAGGTTATAGGGGTGTAAGAAAACTACAATATCAAATTTTTGGGTTTCCACCAAAACCGCTAAGCTTATTTGGAATTTCTGGGTTTCCAACAAAACCATCGATCTTTACTACGTGCTTCACTGCCGTAAAAGTAGGGACCATCGCCTCAGAACTAGTGTGTGATATTCTAATAAGACTAAGCTATGTTTAAGTCGCAATACGGTATTTATTAATTGTTATAGTTAAACTAGTGAAATGTTTTTAATTATAAAATAGTTGGATGACTAAAATAGTGATTATAATACAATTGCGACATACAATATTAGGATCCATAATTAATTCATATCATAGTAAAGTAAAATAGAGAGATAATATAATTTAGATGGATAACTGTGCATTTCTAAATATATAGATATATGTACTAGGCGTACACATTTACATTAACAGTTTCTCAAATGTACCCAAACACATCAAATTAGTAAGGTTCTAAACTATGTTAAATAAAATATGTACAGTCATCCCAAAAAGAATAAAGCTACCGTGGTCAGTTTCTATAATCACCCAGATGATCACTACCAAGCATGTATAAAATATTGCCGCACCCAAAATATACAGTTTCAAACCAAAGATTAAACAAATCAGCATAGGCATGCACTCATAAGCTCATGAGCCCAAGGTCCATAAATATATACATAAACAAAACACTTAGCCCATATCATAATCACAACCCTATGGGGGTGTGAAACACTTTCTCCGACATAGGATCCTCAAGATCCTCCTCCAACTGCATCTCCAACAGAACCACAATACAGAGAGGAAGAATTGGACTCAATTGCATGCAAGACAAAACAAGGCAAACTCTCCTTAGAAGGTCGGTCTCCATCGAAGATCTTGACGAGAGACTCAGGGACGTAATAATAATGGTGAGCAAATGCACGGGGAAATTAGCAAATGGGCGGTGAAGGTCAAAGTGCCAGTTAACCACTGGTATGCTATACGGATGACTGAAGAAAACTCAAGCCTAAAGCTACTGCTAGCTACCAAAACTAGCAAGTCTAGGTAGAATTATAATACCAAGTCCACCCAAGCACGTCTAGGAAGATTATTACGGACGCCATTAGCTTCATCTAAGGATGATATTAGAACGCATAGGGATGTGAACTAAAATATTTCTCAATAAGAATTCCTAACTAGACATATAACTGACGTCTTCATCGCCTCAACCACTTCTATTTATTTCATAAAATTAGTGAACATGCTTAAATAAAATAAAAGTTCCTTTTTAATATATTTTGAAAACATCAATTCTGAAGTGGGTTCTTTTTTATTCAATCACTTCAGGCAAGAATCTAAAGCATAAATATCTTAATAACAAATAAAATCATCACTTCATTGTCACATATGCATGAAAGCCATGCAATCTCATAAATGAATGTTTTAGGCACTTTATTCTTTGCCATTATAGCTTTTTTTTAGCACATGCTTTAGTTCTTTATGTGTCCTTGGATAAACTGTCCTAGATTATGAGCTCATTTCGTAACCGTCATCACATAGTATTATCTAAATCAGACTCTGGCTAACATGAGGTTCTAGGATCACATTCTTTTATCAAAGGGTTATTTCCAAATGTCTTAATCAACTATTAGAAACTTTCGGAACTCGGACGGATTTTACCATGGACGTATACCGATTTATCAATAGGTAAAATTAAAATAGAAAAAATCAAGAAAATTACTATCGGACAAAATTATTTGACGGTGAATTTGTTGATAAATTTTGGCACCACTTGGCGAGTAAATATTACAAGCGAATTTAGTGACGGATAAATCCATCAAGGTGTAGGCCGTAATTACTAATGGATTTTTTGTTGATATTTTTTCATTTTATTTTTCAACTTTATTATAATAAAAAATTACTAACACAAATGGATCCGTGGGTAAAATCGTTAAATTTAATTAATGAAAAATTTAATTTACCAATAAAAAATTCGTCACTAAATTTTATTTTTTTATTTTTAGTGTAAATTAAATTTTACTTATTCTTTAGTTGCCGATAGAAAATTTGTTGATATTTGAATTTCACATGTTAGCGTCAATGTCTCTTTGGCTGCCCTATTTTTTTAATTATCGATGGAAAATCCATCGGTAATGTGATAAATGAAATAGTACACATTTCATTTATTTTATTGTCGACGGATTTTCATTTGGTAATATCTAGAATATGGATGTTCAACGTGAAGCCCCCTCCCTCATTTCTTTTTTCCCTTTTCTCTCTCACCTCTCTCTTTTTCTTTCTCTCTCCCCATACTCCCACTTTCGGCCACCATCCGTTCATTGCCATCGGAGCCATTTGAACACCATTGTGGACTGCCATTGTGTTCCTAATACTGTATAGAGTATTTTAATAGATTTTTTTTTATTTGGCCTCTTTTCTTGATTTTATTTCTTTACTCAAAGTTGTCATTCTTTGCCTTATTTAACTCAATGTTTCTTTCTTTCGTTTAATAGAAGCACTTTTGGAGCCACATTTGGGAGCAATAAGAGCCTGGAGCATTGTTTATGGAGTATAGATTAGTATGATGTATAGTTTATTGCTTTAATTTACATTTATAGAAAATTAGAGACTTATATTTTGTAGGATGGAAGAAGGAGGTTGGGATTGTAAGATTGGAGAAAGGCTTAGCATTCCTTTCCAATTGTTTGAATTGTGTGCTATGGTATTGTGTGCCTGCATGTTGTGGAGTAAGGGGTGTACTTTATAACTGTTAATGGAACTGCATGACTGTATGTGTTTGGTATTGATTGTTTATTTTGATTGCTGAATCAATTCTTTATAGAGATTTTGCCCAATTTTTTTAATACTTAAATATATTATTTTTAATTAAAAAAATTTCAAGGGGAGTCTCCCTAATCTAAGGGGAGACTCTATCAAAAATTTTGCTATTGTTTATATTGGTTGCCGTAACTAAGAAAATGTATTAATCTAATAAGTAGAGACTGCTAATGCAACGAGAGACTGCCAAATTTTTGTTTAATTAATTTGTTGCTTTTTGATTAAAAATAAATTAATACAAGGAAAGTTTCCTAATCTAATTATTAAGGGTTGTGTAATTTTTAGGTTGAAAATTGTTCAAGAGCGATAAGTTTCATGGAAACCATTTATGGATATATGATAGGTTGCACCTAGGTCTAGCAGGTATTAAACCAAAATTTTATGTGGGTGTTGAAAAATTCGTAGGTTTTGCATGTCAATCACAACCGTTCTTAAGTGAAGGAAAAGTTAGGTGTCCATGTGCTAGGTGCAAGTGTAGGAAGTATTTAGATATTGAAACTATTAGGTATCATCTGTACAAAGATGAGTTTATGCCTAATTATCAGGTCTGGACTAAGCTCAGGAAAGTTACTGCTTGGGGGAATAAGTTTATTATGAGTTATGTTGGAGGTAGTTCTGGTGGTGGAATCGACATAGGTGACTAGGATATGAGTAATATAAATTTGGAAGATAATGTTAATCGTTATCAAGAAATGGTTTTTGATGCCATTGGACCTAAATTTGGAATGTGTTCTCAACCTTCTAATGAGGTTCCCAATCCAAAGGCTTGAAGGTTTTATAGTCTATTGGAAGCAACTAAGGAGCCTTTGTAGAAATGGTGTGTATATTCAAGTTATCTTTGGGTAAGGATATTAAGTATTAAGTCAGAAAAGAACCAAAGCCAATGTTCTTTTGATCAATAAACTGATTTGATTAGGGACCTTAGTACACAACTTGACTCCATTCCTACTGGCACCTTTATCAAGTTAAGAAATTAGTTCTAAATTACGGTTGAAAGAAGAAAAAAGATTGATTGTTGTATGAAAATATGCATGCTTTATTATAAAGATGATGTTGCCTTAGCTTATTGCAAATTTTCTGAAAAGCCAAGGTTTAAGTCAAGAGAGGAAAGTGAGAGGTATAAGGAAGTTCCTCAGAAAAGAATACATTATTTGTCACTGATCCCTGGACTTAAAAGATTATATGCATCAATAAGCTCAGCAACATACATGAGATGGCACATTCGGAATAAGAGAAATGATGGTATAATGACTCATCCATTGGTGATACTTGGCAACATTTTGATCGAACCTAGCCTGATTTTGCCTCTAACCATCAAAATATTAGGTTAGGGCTTTGTTCTGATAGTTTTTCTCCAAACAGTCAATTTAGTAAACCCTATTCTTGTTGGCCTGTGGTTGTTACTTCTTGCAATCTTCCTCTCAAGATGTGCATGAAGGATCCTTATTTGTTCTTCACCTGTATAATCCCTGATCCAGATAATCCCAAAGTGAAGGTTGATGTTTTCCTCTGACCCTTGATTGATGAATTGAATGAGTTGTGGTGCCAGGGTGTATTGACTTATGATATTTCAATGAAACAAAATTTCATGTTGAGGGCAGCATTAATGTGAACCATTAATGACTTTCCAGCTTATGGGATATTGTCTGGATGGATGACACAAGATAAATTGGTATACCCAATTTATATGGATGATACAAAGGCATTCACTATAAAGTATAAAGGAAAGAATTCGTGGTTTGATTGTCATAGAAAGTTCTTAGACGGTGATCATCTATATAAGCACAATAGGTTTGAATTAAAAAAAGAATACTACAGAGAATGATGAGGCTCCAATTAGGCTAAATGGTCACCAAATATGGGAAAAGGTTAGGCATCTGCCAAAGATAATAGAAGTCAGGAAATCTATAAGATTTCCAGGCTATAGGGTAAAGCACACTTACACCAAATAAAGTATATTTTGAGAGTTTCCATATTGGAAAGATAATTTGGTTCATCATTGTTTGGATGTCATGCATATAGAAAAAAATGTGTTTGACAATAATATGAACACTATGATGGATATCAACCAAAACAAAGACAATGGTAAGGCTAGGATAGATTTGCATGAGTACTATAGGCTACTGAATTGATGTGTGTAAGCTCAACCCAAGTTATACATTAAGCTTTACACAAGAACAAAATGTGTGTAGGTGAATGTAAGAGTTGAGAATACCTGACGGTTATGCTTTGAACTTAGGTCGGTGTGTCAATTGTAACATCCGAGAAATTTTAATCATTTTAACCAAGTTGTTCAATTTTTAGCCAATAATTGTGATTAATTAGGATTCGATTTAGTATTCACTTAAATCTAATTAAGTGTGATTTAAGACGATTAGGCATAATGGAATTAGATTAGAACCATAGGAAACTTCATAGGATTTTTCTAAAACTGGTTTACCGATTTAAGAGAAATCGGTAAGATTTCGATATTTTAAACTATCGAAACAGAACCAATAGAAATTACATTGTGGCAACCCTAGGATGGATGGCTAGGATTTAGCCAAGATACCCCACATGTGGCGCCACTTTCAGCCATGAAGAGTGGGAAGCCAAACCAAATTGGAAGGCAAGGTGAAATCCACCAATCAAAGTAAGACTTGCTCCAAAAATCTTCACCTTTTCCTTTCTTTCTCTCCTTGAAACTTTCGGCCACCCTAGCTACTGAAGCTCCCCTCATTTCCCTTCTATTCACTTTCTTCTTCACTCCATCTTCATCTCTCTTCAAGTCTCATCAAGAGTTGCTTCCATTTGAGACCTCAAATCAACAAGAATTCAACTAAATAAGGTAGCAATCCAACTTCTCTTCTTATTTTTCTTGATTTGGGGCTGTGTGGAGATCTTGTTTTTCTCATGATATTGATGTGATTTAGAGTGATGATGATAGTTTATGATTGAATTTGCATGTATGTTGTGATTAGAATTGGAATTGGTATGAAAGAACTTGAAGAAAAGTGAAAACTCAAGAAGCTGTTAGGGTTTTCCCTCGGCGGTCCGTACAGTGGAGTGTACGACTCTGCTTACAACCGTTTAAATTTCATGAATCTATTTTTATATGAAACTAGACATTCAGCGCTTTCCATACATATATAATATAAGGTCATTGGATCAGTATAGAGGTAGTTATGAATTTTTGAAATTTGACCTAGAAATCAGGACTTTCATCCGGGCAGTGTGAGTTGAGAAGGGTATAACTCACCCTACACAACTCCAAATTGAGTGAAACCAACGTTGTGTGAAAGCTAACATATGACGGAACATCCCATAAAAATTTCAGAGTCAGATTCGTTGTCAACTATCCCCAGTACATCAATGAATTCACCTTAAGTTCAATCTGGGCTAGAATAGGGTAGTCCAATAGGGTCAAGTTTCGGGGCTTATATCTCGAATTATACTCATGCAAATGACATGCAACTTATTTCATTTGAAAGCTTGTTCTATTAGCTTTAAATTGATCAAAATTTCGCATGATTTCACCTAGATTTCTATTTTTGGTGAATTTTCTCTTATAAGAGTGCAATTCTAGCTAGAGACATGCATAAATACTAGATCAAGTTTAGTTAATATCGGAACTCGGAACTTAGCAGACAGAGAGCTAGATCGGGTATACTTAATGTTGAACTCGGAACTTAGTAAATAGAAAACTAGATCGGGTATAGTTAATGTCGGAACTTGGAACTTAGGAAACACATTCATAAAAGTTTTGGAAGACTAAGTGCAGCTTAAAGTCGGAGATCAAAAATCACACAGCACATAAATCACCTTAAAATTGAAAGTCAAGGACAAGAATATAGAATCTAAAATACTTAAACCCAGAAGTCGAGGATCTTCAACATAAACTTGGAAGTTAGTACTAGAACATGAAAACCTTATACCCGAATCTCGGAAGTCAAGAACTAGGGCGCTTTAAAACTCTTATACACGTAATTCCAAAACTCGGTCCACGATCAATCTCGAAGATTGATTCTAAACATAACCCCGAAAGTCAGGAATTAAAACATTAACTTTATATACCCGGAAGTCGGAACTTATATAATCTCGGAACTTGGACCTAATTCAAACTCGGGAACATCAGTAAAAAGTTAAAAGCTTGCAAGAGAGATTAAGACTTAAGCTTTTAAATTTGCACCTAACTACCTAAGCTTTGCTCATAAGACTTTGTTGTGTGTGACAACTAATGAAGATATGATGTTCTATATGGGGTTTGCTGTTTGATTAAAATTTCCTGGTTGTCTAGCACTATTCATGGGGAAGCGGATATGATCCGTTATGCTGCCAAATTTTCGGTGGAATTGTAAGGAGATTATGAGCATTTATATGTTATCAATATGTATGTGAAAATTCTATATGCAAGGATATATGAAAGCAAATGATGAAGCATATGTATGAGTGCATTCAGCATGTCTATGCATGATTATATACGAGAAGGAAAGGATAAGAATATGTTAAATGTGGATCCTTTCACCTGGAGGCAGTTATGAGATCCCTTCTTGTGAAGGCAGTTAAATAAGACAAGATTGGGTTCCTTCACTTGGAGGCTGTTAATGGGGTCCTTCCCTATGAAGGCAGTATAAAACTATGAGATCCCTCTACCTTAGAGGCATGTGGTGAAATGAGATCCCTCTACATTGAAGGCAAGTGGTCAGCTGGGATCCCTCTATTCTTGAGGCACATGACCAGGAGAGATCCTTTCAATTTAAAGGCACGTGGCCAAAATGAGATCCCTCCAAGACTAGAGGCACGTGGATCCCCTTGTGGGTCAGTACTATGTTACGATGGTCATGTGTTGAGCTCACTTCTAGATCAGACTACCCAAGGGCAGTAAAGACTAAAGATTAAAATATATGCAAGCACCCTAGGGACGGCGATCTGTAACGCCTAGGTGTGCCAAGAAATGAAAGCAAAGAAAGTTAAAGGAAAGCACCAATGCTTTTACATTAATTCAAATAAGAGTATTTGCATAATTATATCCCATGTTTTATTGATGCTGAGACTGTTATATCTACTTATGCAATGATTATTATTCTCCTTGTGAAATATTGCCAATGTGACTCAAGTGCGTGGAATAAAATGAACTCTATTTCGGATCGTATGTTTTCAAATTATAAAATGGACCAATTCGTATCATATGTTCACTTTTTTTTTATAATAAACTGAAGCAGCTGGAGATAATAACGATGACACGATATGAAAATTTCTTAATAAATCCTACTGAGAATTTAAAATTCTCACTCCTATTTCCGTGTTACCTCCAGATAGCACAAGAAGTTTCAAAGACGATTGAAGTTGCTGTCGGAAGAGGTCCTTTCGAGTAAAGTAACAAGTCCTGAGTGTGGTACTATGACTTAAGCATAGTACTATAGTTCGGAAGGACGTTACATCAATGTTGCACAAGGAAGGTTTTTTGGATTGAAGTGTTTGGTTTGTCATGTATTCATAGAGTGTTTTCTTCCTATTGTATTTAGAGAATTGCTTAACCATGTGTGGAAGCCATTGATTGAATTAAATGAATATTTCAGAGACCTGTGTTCATCCACTCTTAGGGTTGATGATCTATTAGTGATGGAGAAACACATTTCCACTATTTTATGCAAATTAGAGAGAATTTTTCCACCTAAAATTTTTGACTCCATGGAATACTTGCCAATATATTTGGCATATGAAGGACATGTGCGTGACCTGGTTCAACATAAATAGATGTATCCATTTGAAAGGGAGATAGGAAGGTTTAAAAGAATTGTGA
The DNA here is from genome assembly GCA_031439585.1 of Pterocarpus macrocarpus. Lineage (NCBI taxonomy): Eukaryota > Viridiplantae > Streptophyta > Magnoliopsida > Fabales > Fabaceae > Pterocarpus > Pterocarpus macrocarpus. The sequence goes on from JAVHNN010000475.1 coordinate 27,703, forward strand.
AAAATAGAGTTCAAGTTGAGGAAGCAATATACCAAGCATACATTTTCGAAAGAGATTTCAAATTTTTGCTCCTATTACTTTAAGCCTCATGTTCAATCTAAAAGAATTAGGATTGGTCAAAATGATGACAGGGGTGAAAGCTCAATTGAGCCAACCTTATCCATATTCAACCAATCTGGTCACGCTATTGGGAAACGCAAAGATTAATGGTTGATAGGGAAGGAACAAAATTCTGTATTTTTGCATGTGTTGATCAATTGTGAGGAAGTGCAATCATTTTGAACGTAAGTGAATCTTTGGATTTTTTTTAAAAATTGTCCTAAGCCAATTCTACATATTTGCATGTGTTGACCAATCTTGTTTAACATGTTGCAATGCCTACAGGTACTTCAAACAAATGCATGGTCAACAATTACTTGAACAATTTCTATCATAGTTCAAATCTTATGTATGTAGTATATAATAATTACATGAACTTTTCCACTGTTTGTTTATTCATATTGCTATAAACGTTTGAAATTTGAATGTTTGTTCATCGAAGGCATATACGAGGAATAATATAACCCGACCTTCGCTTAGTTAATTTAGTTTGGGGCCCTAAAAATGAAGTTGATAGTTGGCCTATACATTATGTCAATGGGTACAAGTTTCATATAGTTGAATGTAGAAAGGGATAAAAAAGAAAAATGATTAGAGTGCGATCTTTGCGACGCAATACACAACGCAAACGGAAAAAGTTAGAAACGACAAAATACTTAGATGATGGATCCACATAATCATTGTTGCTTTTAGAGATGCCAAGCGGCCCCCGCAAAGAGGGATGGGCAAGGTGAATTAGGAAGGCGTGCTCAATATTCTAGCCCATCCGTTTAATCCAAAAAATAAAAGATATAAATAAATTTATTTTTAATATTTTTATAAGATAAATTACTTTAAAAGTTAGAAAAATATATTGAATAAAAATTTACTTAAATAAAATAGAACAAAAAAATTAAACTACATAATTTGTATCCAAATTTAACTCAAATACAAATATAATAAACAAATTAGGATATATAAATAAGTTTATAAATAATAATTAACTATAAATTTATAATATAAAGTCTATAGTATAAAGTTCACAAATTAATAAAAATATAATAACAACATAATAATAAAAATCTAAATTTTTTTTTAAAATACTCTTGAACCTAAAAAAAAAAAAGAGATAAATTTTTGGTGGGCCAAATATGTCAACCCAACCCGTTATTTTTGGCAGGTTTAGCGGGTCAACTCGGCCGGTTGAGCCCGTTTTGCCATGTCTATTGCTTTTGATCAATTTTTTTTTTAATCCAAAAACTTACTAGCATTTTTCAACAATATGCTGGTAACTTTTTGGAAAAAAAATGAACAAAAGTAACAATGATCATGTGGAACCTATTATCCAAGTATTTTTGTCGTTTTGCTCACTTTTTCTGTATGCATCATGTACTGCATCGCAAAAAATGCGTCCCTCTATCACTTCTCAAAAAAAAAGACAATAGTGGAGTTTATGTTAAAGGTGATGCTAGCGAGGGAGAAACCGACTGGTATAAAGTGATTAAAGAAATATTTGAGTTGGGGTATGTAGTTGAGCTTGTAAAAATGATTGTAGTATTCAATTATAAATTGTATAATCCAATGTGTCTGACCAAAACACATAAGTATAACTATTATAAAATCATAGGAAAATTGCACTTTACTCCCCTGAAGTACAACCCATATGCACTTTACCTTCTAATATTTAAAAATATGCAATTGACACCTAAACATTTCCAAATTGTCCAAATAAGATCTTTAGTTAACTTTGCTATTAAATACCCAGTTCGAGTTTAATATTATAAGTCCCAAACTCCGTGTTCCGAGTTCAGTGTGTCAACGTGAGAACGTTTACTTCTTCCTTGTCCAAGTTTTCAAGTTCTGATTTCAACAGAAAGTTCACTTCTTGTTTCCACATTTGTAAATTTATTGGGTCATGTAAGTGAATTTCGAGTTTTGAGTTTTATAAGTTCAATGGCACATGATCACTAACAGTGGTATTTAACAGCAGAGTTAACAGAAGGTATAATTTGCACAATTTGGAAATGTTAGGGTGTTGAATTGTATATATTTAAACATTAGGAAGTAAAGTGCACATGGGTTATACTTCAAGGGGTAAAGTGCATTTTTCCCTAAAATCATTGAAGTTAAACATATCAAAAGATATGGGAGATATAATCCATTTATTATTGTTCAAAATGCAAGACAAGTATATTATCTCTCTTTATCCTAGAAAATGCAAATCAAATTGGATGGTGGTTATCAAGACTAAAGTAAGGGATCGAGCTGAAGCTGAAAAAGTATTAGATGAAGCTTATCAATTAGATTACCTAATCCTTTCGAGACTAGTTGTTGACATAGACATTCCCTCTAACCTACTTTCTGCTTTTAGGGAAGTTGATGTAATTGACGTTTCACATCAACGTTCAACCACAATAATAGAGGACATCGAGGGTGAACAAGAGGAAGAGAAATTTGAGGATGATGTTTAATTCGAAAGTTGTGAGGAAAACTTAAAACTTTCGGATTAATCAAGGTTACTATTTATCTTTTCTTTTTCATGTTTTCATTATTCGGGTCAACCACTGAAGGATGGTTATTCTTCTCCATCCATACCAGGACCTTCCAAAGACCGAGCACTCGATCCAGCTCCTTCGCTGACCTCCCACCTTTCAATTGTTCATTAACCCATAGGGTATTTACATGATACCTACTCTTAGACATATGGCTGCTAATGCTCCACCACTACCACCCCCCATCCAAACACAGTCTACACTTATGGGTGCTTCTACTCCTTCCTCCACCTTGCCCAAAGGTGACATTGAGCAATGCCTCATCATCTGTGTAGCAATCACAGATAGCATCCGAAGGATACGACCGCCAACATCTGCGGCTTGACGAAGGTACATGGTAAGTAATTTATACTTCAAATCTAATTTTAGTGTTAAATTGTGATTTTTTAGTAATTAATGACTAACAACATTTTTGCCATTTATTTATATATTATTTAGTTCAAAGCCTCCTATGTAAGGAATGCATTATATCATAGATTTGATAAAGAAGCTATATGACGTGCCATACGAGAACTTTGGCAAAATTTCGAAGATCATGAAGTAGAGATATATGAGGAGTGGAAGGTAATAAGATAATAATTTTTTTAAGTCAATATTTTAATTTTATGTACATTCATACAGAACAAGTTTTACTTTCCTTTGTGCAAAGGAATTTCATTATTGACATAGCGAAGGATGCAGTCATGTACAAGGCTTGGAGATTTCGTGGTTCTAAGCGCCTTCGTGACATGTATTGAGATGTGCTTGTGGGAGGACACCTACCACTCATAGCTGCATAAGGCCCACCTACGAGTATTGTAGGGAATATTAGGTGCTCTAATTTCCAAGCAAAGTCAGGGGAAGAATAAAGCCAACAGGGCCTCCATTAAGGGTGGATCAACTGCTGGCAATTGAACTACCTTGGCCGATATGAAGGTCAATATAGTAAATTAATTTGAACTATAGTCGAAGCTTTTGAATAGGACACCTACACAAGGACAGGTCATCAAGGAGATGTACACTCAAAAGGCTGATAAGACGACATGGGTGAATGCTCGCTCTGAGATCACATATGTAATTTCTAAAGTTTATACTTGGAGGGCCAAATCTCAAGGAACATAGTAAAGCATCCTAGGACAAGACTGCTACTAAGTGCCCACTGGTTGACTAGGACATAGTGTGGTCACAACCGGTTGACAATCTCTACATGGGTCACATCTATGGTATGGGAAGTTTCTATAGTGATTCCTTGTCGCCTACATGTGTGACCAGGGATACGCCTGTTAGGTCCGAGCAAGTAGAGGAGGCAATTCACACTCACACACATCCATGCCTGAATGAAGAGCTCCAACAACGATTGAAGCGGCAGGAGGGAGTGCTTCCAAAGTGAAGGAGGGCAAAGTTGAAAGAAGAGTGAAGATAGTGGAGAGGAAGGTCGGAAGAAAACAAGAGATGGATCATTAGGCGGATGTAGAGAAGTACTTCCAAGATCTGAGGGGGTCAATAGCTAGTCACTTCCTCCTCCCTCTGAGTGACCAGCTATACCGAACATGGAATTTTTATCGTCTTCTTCTTCTTCATCTACCACTGGTGATGAGGACGATATCCTTGACACTGACAAGTAGGAGTACTCCTAGACTTGTCACTTTGTTTATTTTTTATTATATTTGCAGTACCTATTATATTGTTTAATATTGTTAGCTTACATTATTTGATGGATATTTAGTATATTATTTACTTCTAATTATTTTATTTCTTATGCTTTTTATTACAATTAATATATTTTTTATTTTTTATTTTTTATTATGTAAAAATTTAAATAATTGAAATTATTTTTATCGACGAATTTTCTATCAAAAATTAAAGGAAATTTAAATAAATTAATTATTATTTTATTTATCGACATAAAATCTATCTATAAATTATGGAAGTATATATAATTTTCAATGAAAAAATTCATCAGTAAAATTAAATAAACCCTCGGTGATTTTCTAAAAATCGATGAAAATTTAACGATTTTTCCATTTATTTACCAAAGAAAATTAAAAAATATTTGTTGATAATTTTTACCAATGCATTTTACCCTTCATAGAATCCATCAATAAAACAAAAATCTATCAATAAAAATTATATATCTCAATAAATTCACAAGATTACACGTGTTTCTAATAGTATAGAAAAGTGTGTGTTACTTAATCATATATTATTCTTTAAAAGAATCTCATAATCATGGCACAATTCTCCTAATCTTATGCACTTATGCATTATGATGCAGTACATGAGAATTTTCAACAAAAATCTAGCAACATAATAGCTATACCGAGAGCAATCCAAAAATTTGAAACAGTAATTAAACAGCCAGAAAATTCCTAGTCATAGCATCAATTTAACAAATACACATAAATCGATAATTCCAATTTATCTTTTCAACAATAATAACATTCCATCATTTCTCAAGATAAGTATTATCATCATAAAATTATAGTATAGAATGAATCAAGATAAAACCATCAATATTCCAGGATTCAAAGAATAGGAACACATACCTTAGCATTCCAACCTTGGCCACAATAGCCATAAACCCACCAAATATTTCATTTCATGTGGCTTTCCACCATAGTGTAGGTATCATATTAAAGTTTAAACACAAGACTCTAGAATTAGCATAACACTTTCACATGTAATCTCTTAATCCTCAAAATTAGAATTTAGCATAAGAGACCATTCCAATATAAGTAATATTTTTGTCACAATCCTAACTTTAAGTCTTCATTCATACCAATTAGGCACTCCACACCTTTTCCTTCTTCGTTTTGGGTAACTTCCCTTTTTTTTTAGTGTAAACACTACTAAAAACAACTCCAAACTTTCTCAAACCCACCCCATATTATTATGCATGGTCTAAGACACCTAAAACCACTATAATGACATCAAATACTTAATTTAAACATGGTTTTGATTAGCCTAAAAGCATGTAGCCCGAAAATCGCCTAAGACCCAGAGAAACTTAGCTAGTTAGCACTCAACTCTCTAATAATTCATCAGATTCAATTCCAACCATTCAAGGACATTTCTAAAGTCTATATAGCTCAATTAATCATGCCTAAAAAATAGTTTTGCTATTCATTGGGGATAAGAACTAGAAATTTACACTTCTAGTGGCTTAAGGGAGCTAATTTGGATCCAAAATTGTTTCCACTTATTTTCTCACTAAACCAACTACTCAATGATATTTTTAGCTTCCATATATTATATATTTTAAGGGGTAAACACAGTTTGCATCAATTCCCATGGCTTAGGACTCAAATTCTTACCTTTCCTAGGTGTTAGTGTAGGATTCTAACTACTCTTTTTAGGACAAGGTTCAAGATATTGATCCTAACAAAGGTTGTGGTCATAAATATATATACCCATTTTGAAGGTCAACTAAATTATTTTAAACCCTATAGGAACCTCAAACTCAGTATTAACTCTTGGGGGTTTCAGGTCTAGACACAAATTCCTACTTTGAGCTAGTTTATGCCATAGTCTAGCTACATACCTTCCCTAGAGTTTTATCTCACAAAAACCATTTTAGAGGATTCACATAGGCTGACATAAGCTCGATCTAAGCTCTGCACAATTTGTCACTAGAGAGTATTTTACTTCAAGAAACTAAGATGAGAACAAGATAGAAATCCCTACCTCTCTTCCAAGCTAAAGCTCCCTCCTAGATCCAAGTTTCCAAACCTTCAAGAACCACCACACAATAGAAAAATCTCTTGTCTCCTTGGAGCTCTTGGTCGTGGCCCTTAGAGGAGAAGGATGGAGGATTTTGTGCTTGAGTTGGAGTAGAAAAGATGGAATGAAAAGAAGAGAGAGGGGCCTTGAGATTGAGGAAGATGAGGGCTTGTCTATGGAGGTTGGAGAAGGGAAAATGATGAAGATTTTTGGGGAAGGAGAGGCCGAGAATTTGAGAGAGAGGTAAGAAAGAGTTTGTGTTGTGGTGGTGTTGTATTTAAGGAGAATTTAGAGTTTAAGAGTTATTTATTTTAATGGGTGGCTAAATTCTACCTTTTAGACACCAAAGCAAGACATGGGACTTGACTAAGGCCTTTGATTAAAAATTTTGAAATAATAGATATCACTTTATGTCACTCATTTGTACTTTGTAACATGTCATGAGTATTCTATTATACTTTGAATTCTTAAATTAAATAGTTACAAAGGTTGTAGAAGGCTCTGCAGTAATTCTAAATTGTTTCTAATATTTTTACTGAAAATATAATTTATTTAATTTTTATCTCTAACAGGATTTTAACTATGTAATTATATTGTTATTATTTTATTTTATTTTATTTCTATTTTCAATTTATTAATTGCTTTTAAGTTATAAATTTTTCTACCAGTTTTGTATTTAAAATTTATTACTTCTAAATAATTTAATTGAATTTAAATATATTTTTGTCCCTTAAGATTAACATAGTATTATTTATTTAATTTGTAACACAGAGTTACAAATGCAGAAAAATCGGGATATTACAAGTGTGCAACTAGCCAAGGCATCTTTTCTTATTTGAGCCACCACACATATCTCACCCTGGATTTGGTGAATGGTGCGCGAATATTGGCAAAGTATACCAAGTCATACAAATAATAAAGTAGTGAAAAGAGTATTCTCCCATGAAGATTAAGATGACCGAGTATTAGTTCCTAATCTAAACACTAGGAGGCCCAATTAAAGATCATAAATTCAAATTTAAATTTAAACCAAATCACAATACCAACTAATTGATTAAGATCTATCTAATCAATTGATAAGGATATTTATTAATTTAATTAATACCCAATCCATATTAATTCTCTTTATCTTTTAACACCTTATTAATTCTTTAACTTGAATTCTAAGTCTAAAGGCATTTCCGATCTATGAAATCACTAACCAAAACTCACGTAATCATTAATCTTTGTTCCTAGACAATCAATGATTATGGTCTTTATTTCACAAGTTATGCATAAATTTTTCAATTTCCTATAATAACTCTTTAATCAATTTGCATAGGTGATCAAGACACAAAAGCATTAAGAATAAAGATAGACACTCAATTGAGTAGAAAGACTTTCATTAAATTAAATAACTCAATACATCATTATCCCGACTAGATTACACTTTGACCCTAGCACAAAGAATATAATCTAGCCACTAAACATGTTCAATATATTCAATTCTAATTAAATAAAGAACATAATGGACATGAATCAAGAAAAGAAAGAAAAGATAAATGAGTTGAGGAGCATGAATCTACTTCTCTAGATGTAGTCATAAAACCCTAGCTCCCTCTTGATCTCCCAGTGCAGAATTTTCAAGATAAGATCCAAGATTCATGAAAAGACCCTTCTTGATTCTCAAGAAGCTCTATTTATACCTCCTATTGTTTAGGGTTTACTTGAGTCTTAATTGTCATATTAGGCCACAAGTATGGGCTTGTGGCCTATAAACTCCTCAAGACCCAAAATAATCAAGTTTGGATTTTTTTTTTTCGCATTCAAAACACATATCACACAATGTTGCATCGCTCTTCATCCGCCGAGGGGGGGGGACACATTACCAAAGTTAATTTGATGCTATTTACGTGATGAGAACATGGCCCTATGTCATTGGAAATGAGCGGGTCGTGTGTGATGTTCTATTATTAACATATAAAAATGTCACCTTGTAGGGTTGTGTGGCTTCTAAATTAGGGTTCAAGCATTCTATGTTTTCATGGAAGTTATAGTTCCATGTTTTAGCTTTCTAATACCTTTAGAACCACTTGAATTGGAATCCTCTAGCTCAAGATATTAGTGATTTAGTGCATGGAGGTTAGGATTAAGGAAAATTGAAGCTTTCATCTTGTGTCCACTTTTTACTACTAGAAGGCTTGGAAATTTGGAAAAGTGTTAAACAACAAAGTTTTAGGATTTTGTCTCTACTTTTCAAATCCTCTTGAATCATCAAATTTGGATCTATGGAGAAAGAAGTTATTAAGATTTCACCATGATTTGGTCTAGTTGTGTAAAATCTAGGCACTAAAATAGCTTCAATATTGATTCCTTGAATATCCAATTATCAAGATAATGTAAATTCAACCCAAAATCCACAAAATACACCTGTCATCAAATGAACATAAATCCTAGAAGTTTACAAGTTTACAATAGATTAGATAGTAAATAACTAATTTTACCATGAAATGCACTCAAAATTATGTCAAAACTAGCATATGGGTATATTTTTCACACATACCAGTAAATTACCTTGACAATCCAAATTTTCAGTTAGTAGAGCAATTGCTGTCAACGAGAGAAAGGATGAGAAGAGAAGAGAGAAAGAGAGGGTGTCATACAATGTTTCACCCGTAATATTCCATTAGAGAAATAATAATCGTTAGACTAAGGGTGATTTGAATCAGTAGTCAAAATTGTAGGCGCATCACTGCTCTGCAATATTTTAGAATCATTTTAGATTTCTCCCAATTAAGTGGGTTTGTTCATATTATTGGATTAAAAATTAAAATAATTTTTGGCTAAAAACTATTTTCAATCCAATGCTTAAAACCATAGTGACATAGGTGGACCCTTCTCTTTAGGGGCTGCATAAACAGACCCCCAGTTAATTAAGTTGCTTTCATCTTGCTATGGGTATGAATCCGAATATAGATTAACGATGGGTATGGTGTAATTTATTATTGAGTAATGCTGCACAATTAGAAAAGGTTACGAGAATCTTTTATTGAGAACAAGAGTGGTTATTTGATGGAATAAAATAGTGCAATTTATAAACCTATCTTAATTAAAATTAATAAATATAGTATATCATTCTAACGAACAAATTCAGGCAAAATTTTTATTAGCATTACTGTTATTATTGTTATTATTATTATTATTATTATTATAAAAATAAACAAGAATAGTTTATACTTGTCAAGAACTAATTTTCTTGAAAAACTTTTAAGCATGGGTTTATAAATAATTTTATATATAACATGCTTCTGGAAAAAATTCCTTAAAATATAACCATTTTTCACCTTATATATGTTTAAACCAATTCAGCTTTTATATGAAAATTGGAGTAACCAGTATCGATATCTTGACTTAGACTTAGAGGCTAATTAATGAAGGTTCATTAATTATTTTAGATGTAATAATATTAGTAGGGGTCGGTCCAGCTAATAAGTATTAATGCAATTCACTTGTTAAAATTAGGTGCAGTTTTTATTGCGAAAAATGATATGTAAGCACTATTATAAATTCTTACGAGACTTTAGGTTGGAACACTACCGCCGCATCTCCTTAATATTTTATTTTCAAAAAAAAAAAAAAGTTACTACATTATATCTTATGAGAACTCACCAACAAGCATGTAAATCAACTATTAGTAGATTGTTCTAACTTAACCAAATATTTTAGACTCGAGTCGATCTAACCCAATCATTAATCGGGTCATTATCAATTCGAATCTAAGCTCAAAGAATGACCTGATCAAAATTTTGGATCAGGTTGTGGTCTAATTATGCCCGACCCAACTTATGCTCTGTATATCTCCATCTGCGAATCTAGGCAAATTGTATCTTTAATAATATCAGTGATTCAAATCCTAAAATTATCCTAAAACAAAAACTCGGCTTATGAGTTATGAGACTGCTCGCCATATCTTGACAAATTCAGTTATGGCAATCCGATGGGAAATAAAGAGTTCCCAATATATTGAAAAACTTCTCTATATAGTAAGCTAGCGACCTGCAAACGATATGATAAGTCAACTGAATTACATTTGACCTCTTTGTAAAAACAATTTGTAGACAAGGAGTTGTATGATCATAGAAAGCCACAATTCTTAACCTCTATGATTTATCTCCCCCTAATGATGATATAGTATTTATCCTTTGGCGAATTGGAAAAGGCATAAATGATATGATTTTATTAGGAACTGGAATGAATGATCTCTAATTCAAAAGTTCCTGATTGGTGCGAATCACTTTAGTATCTTTTTAGAATACGGATGTCCTTGCGTTTTATCCCATTTCGTATCCTTCTTAATTCCTAATTTTTATCAACCTGCTGTAATGTTTGATAACAGTCTCGTATCTTTGGGCAAAAGAAAATCCAATTCTTGTATGTTTAGATGTATTATTATTATTGATTTAGCATTTGTAACATTAAGATTGTTGTCATCACAGCCACATTTGTCATCATGTTACCCAAAATTAAGACAGAAGAATTTCTCATGACGCGAATTTAAACGTCTAGTGATTTGTCATCAAGCATTCACATTCTAACAATTAAAATTTTTTATAATAGTCACCGATAATGTCTTATATGAAATTGTTCAGGGATAGCTCAACATATTGTATCTAATTACTAGAGTCAAATTGTGAAATGATGCATTTTTTACCTAATAAATAAAACGTAATCTCAAATAATTCCTAACATTTTGAGATTAAGATTATTAATATAATATTTTTATAATTAATTTTCTAACAAATGTTTCAATTGATAATATCGTAACTTCATCTGTAGAAGATTGTTCAAGCAAGAGTAGAATGCCACAGAAAATTAAGAAACTGATTATGATAAACAGAAAGATAACTGAGATAAAGATAAGTAGTGATAAGGGACGCCATTTTGCGACCAAGATACGACGATACTCTGAAAAACTAAGCAAAACAACAAAAATGCTTAGATAATAAGTCCCACATGATCATTATTATTTTTGCTCAATTTTTTTTCCCCAGAAAGTTACCAGCGTATTATTGAAAAATGCTAGTAAGCTTTACATTTTATAGATATATATGCAAAACTTACTAACGTATAGTTGAAAAATGTTGGTAAGTTTTTAGATAAAAAAAAACTGCACAAAAGTAACAATGATTATGTGGAATCCATCATCCAAGCATTTTTATCATTTTGCTGACTTTTTTCATATGTGTCACGTACTGTGCCATAAAAGATGCATCTCCCAAACATTTTTTGATAAAGATTAAGAGTTGTACGAAATAGTTATTTAGGTGACAGTTAGCTAATAATAAAGAGATAAATGAAATTGTAGAGAAATAAAAAGAATAAAATGCAATAATAAACGAATTTAAATATGCATTGAGAAGTGAGTAAGTTAAGCGAGCCCAAAATCAGTAAATACCAATGTATTTTCACGACCTCCAATACTATAAGAAATATTTTTGTTAAATAATACTCTTTTTTTCTAAATTGATGTGTGAAATACTTGAAAAATACTTGTGTTATTTTATCAAGACTATAGATATACTTATTACGGCTGTATTGGGGGTAGCCTTGCTATAAACTAACAATATGTTGTTGCTAGTTGACCCCGGTGAATAAGGCAAGAAAAACACACAAACCTCCAGTATAAATAAGTGGCACATTCCCGGGGCCTTAACCAAGCACACATCACAACACTCTCCGCTTTTGCATAAAAAAGTTCCCACAGCCAAGGTGCCTAGGACTTCCTCAATGGCTTTTCCAAACTTCAAACTTTGTTTCTGGCTGTTTACATGCCTTATTATTGGCTTAGCTTCAGCTCAGTTAAACCCCGATCATTATGCAATATCGTGTCCCACGGCTCTTGCTACCATCAAGACAGCAGTAATTGCTGCTGTACTAAAAGAGCCTCGCATGGGTGCATCCTTGCTTCGTCTCCATTTCCATGATTGCTTTGTCCAGGCAAGTCATGTTCACCTTCTTATATTTACATATAATGTTTGATTAGTTTCGCGAATTATATTTTGTTGTTATTTTTAATTAATTATAAAAATACCGCTTACTCTTTATCTTCTTTTTTACTTTTGATATTTTATAAACTTATTTTCACTATTTCTTTCACAAAATTATAAATTCAGAAAATAGAAGGAAAACAATGTGTCAATTTTGTAATTAATATTTAAAATAAAAAATATTTCCAATAAACAAAGAGACCCTTAATTTTTGTCAATTTTAAGGATTGGGACTGGTGTTGCTTTAAGTTACATGCTTGCTGAAAGTGATATATAATAAAAATCTAACCATAATTTTTTTTTATTTTTATTATTTTACATATGCGTATATACAAGGGATGGATGTACCTTTACTTAAATCATATACTACACTTATCACATTATAGCTAAGCCTAAATGGCAAAGAAACGCAAATTATTAATGTTCATAGAAATGTACACTTCTTTTCATTCTTTCTTGCTTGTGTTTTTTACAGGGATGTGACGCATCAGTATTGTTAAATGACACAGATACTTTCACGGGTGAGAAAACAGCTCTTCCCAACGCTAATTCGGCGAGGGGCTTTGATGTAATAGACCACATAAAATCACTACTAGAGGCTTCATGCCCTGGTAAAGTCTCTTGTGCTGACATCCTAGCAGTAGCTGCGAGAGACTCTGTTGTTGCTGTAAGTATGGTTACAGGGAAACAATTATTAGCATAAAATAACCCAAAAAAAATATATTATCAATAAATAAAGCCTGTTTCAATTAGTTAATTTTATATGAAATTTAATTACAATACAATATAAATGTAAAATAGTTTTATATAAATATTTAATTATTATATTATTATATTAGTAAAAATATTTAATTCAATATCTATTATTTTAAAGTGTTACAAATAGAAGTATGTAATTAGAAAATAGTGTAAAATTCTATTATATTATCAGTGTATTAAAATTAATCTCATTTTATATCATAAAAATAATTTTTATTCAAAATGTTGAAGAAGAAACTTGATTTATTTATTTTTTATGATTATTAATAACACTCAAGGCTCTCCATAGACGGAGAGCAGCCCATGCAAAATACACCCGCCACCTGATACACCTAGGAAAAACAAGAGGACCACCAATGAAACAAGAAAAAGACCAAGAAACCAAACAAAGGAAAAGGACAAAACCCCTGACAATCAAAACACCAAGCAAACAAACGCACCCTATACCAACACATCACAACACCACCTGCAAACTCCAAAAAACCAGAACAGAAAGCCAAAAATCCCCCTCGAAAAAGGTCAACACAACACAAACAACACTAAGACACAAAAACAGAAGGAAACCAAAGGAGTCCACAGCGACCAAGCCTTATTCTTTGGTTTTCCAGTGAGACCTCCTCTTCCAAAGATTCAAAATCACTTTTGTCCTGGGCTACCACATCCACCTTCCTACTAACTCCTTCCACAGCCACTTTACTAATTTCCTTTATATAAATATCAAACTCCTTACCATCAATAGACAATTGAACCCATCCTTGAATGCAAGACAACATGCGAGTTTCAATCAGAATCCTTACCACTTTCATGTATGTTTGTATAGGGCAATCTTTAGTTGCTGGATTGACACCTTTAGAACATCCTTTTCTTGAATTCTGATTCTTTAACACTGACGAGGTTGCCTCTTATCTCCACTCCCTCAAAATGCTTCATTGCCTTTAAAGCTTCCTCCCCATATGAAAATCTCACAAAAGCAAAAAGTTGTATAGAAGTTTTCCTAGCTTTACGTGAGATATAGATATCAACCACCTTACCCTCAAACTTGAATAATTGGTATAGCCATGCCTTTGTCATAGAAGAAGGCAAGTTATGAAAGATGTTTCCTCCAACCTTCTGGAATAATCCCCACTCCTTTCCTTGTTATGCTGAAATAAACCCTTTTTCCCATTTTCTATCAAACTCTACTCTGCTATGCCCATCTCCATTTTTGTCAGCCGTAACCTGAACTCCCTTCATAGTCTCACCAAGAAGAAGAAACTTGATGGCTGATTTATAAACTAATTATTAAATTAAGATTTATATGATGACTGATTGATAAGCGATAATTCTCTCAGCTGGGTGGACCTAGTTGGACAGTTGGTCTGGGCAGAAAAGACTCAATCACTGCAAGTTTAAGAGGTGCTAATTCAGATATACCATCTCCTTTTCTTGATCTTAGTGGCCGTATCGCTGCTTTTGCCTAGAAAAATTTCACGGTTAATGAAATGGTTGCTTTGTCAGGTACGTGCTGGTTACTACTTCTTTCTTTTAAAAGATGAGCAAGCCCAATATTTTACAAGTTAGCGTTTTGGTATAAGAAAATGCTATTTAGCCATGAACTAATTAATTTGATAAAATAAGTTAGCATGCTGAATGAATCTTTCATGAACGAATAGTCCATTGTAGACTTGTAGTGCCTCTTTAGTTTCTCTTGAATCTTGACTAAATACTAGTTAATTGTTATTTTTTCCTCCATGTAGCACTATTAATATAATTAGTTGGTACATATGACGGTGCGATTTAATTTTTGATTCAATGAAATTCATGCTTTAGGTGCTCACACAATAGGCAAAGCGAGGTGCTTATTCTTCAGATCAAGGGTTTACAGCAAGAACAATATAGATTCCTCATTTGCAACATCACTACAAGCAAATTGTCCCAGCATAGGTGGTGATGACAGTTTGTCCCCTTTAGACACACAACCACTCAAAACCTTTTCGACAATGCTTACTTCTACAATTTGGTGAACAAAAAGGGTCTCTTGCAATCGGACCAACAGCTATTCAATGGCGGTTCAACGGATTCCCAAGTTCAAACTTATGCTAGAAACCCTTTAGCCTTCAGCAGAGATTTTGTTAATGCAATGATTAAGATGAGCCACCTTAGCCCCACTAACAGGCAACGACGGTCAGATTAGAACCAAATGCTACGAGGTCAACAAGTGAATATTGATTGTAATGGCTATAGTTACAATTTCTAATGTTGGAATAAAACTATAACGTCGTCCTTTTTTTATATGAAATAAGACTATAATGTTGGAATAAAACTATATGTTGGAATACAACGTTGTCCTTCTGTTTTGCTTCAATGCATGCTGTTTAATGTTCCTTAATTTGAATGTATGTAACAGGTTGACTACTTATTCATATGAATATATTAGGGGGAGTTTGAAAAACCAAATGCATGTGATCAATCAAGTGGTGGAATTACACGTCAAAAAGAAAAAAAAAAAAAATCAATTGGTGCAATTAGGGGTGCCCATATGTTGGGCTGGATTCAATTGAATTGAATCAAACTCATGGGTCTAATATATATTTTTTAAAACAAAAAATTTACCTCTTTTTGTTTTGGTTAACAAAATTTACCTTTTAGAATATGTCAAAATCCATACTACTAATAAAACAAAAGACATAACAAGAAAACTTTTACACATATCACAACCAAAATAATTTCAAATCAAATGCATTTCTTTGGGAAAAAAAAAGTATAATCAATTTAAAAAAGTTATATTATATTTAGAAAAAAATGCATTCATTTAAAAAAGGAAATTTTAAAAAGAATTCAAATATAAAAACATTTATATTTAGAAAGAATTCAACTATTGATGCTTCATTTAGAAAGAATTCAAATATTTTATTGATTCGAAGTATTCAAATATTTTTTAAAAAATAACTTTATTAACTTCTATATGCTAATATTAATACTAATAATATTTAAGAATCTATAATTCGGAATCGATAATGTGAAAAGTTTTATAGGTGTTACAAAATTATGCATTTGTAATTCCATTAACTAGAAATCTTTTTTATTCTAGAAAGATTTTAAATTTTTGGTTAAAAAATTATTTCAAAAATAAATTATTTACTGTTACAGCCGTTATCCATTAATTGTCATTCATGTACAATTTGAATTTCAAATGAAATATAACTTATTTGAAGACTCATTCATACACCTATTTATTCATGGATTTTAGTAGTGAGTAGCTCCTTCATTTTGCAAAAAATCACTTCTAACCTTAAACAGAACAATTTCTCCTCACTATTTTCTCTTATCTTTTTTGTCATAGAAATTTCTTCTATTTGTGTGTTTCGCTCTCAAGAATTCCTTTCCATCCTTGCTCTGATATTATTTTATTATTTTTTAATAATTTCTTCTCTCATCCATGCCTTCTTTGATTTTTTAATTTTTTCTTATGGTGAAATTGTTTGATGTCTATCTTTGGTTCAGAGCTTCTACTGCGAACTACTCTTACAGGGGAGTAACTCGTAGTAAATGCAATTCTTCTTTGGGATGTTAATGAGAATAATGGTTAGAGAGGCTTCTTTTTTGACAATGCCAACAACAATAGATGAGCAGTCACCGACGGCGCATTTGGCATGTTTTCAGTATATGCGGGTTTGTTTGTTCTATTCTCCATTTCTATTTTGAGTGTTTTATTTTCTCTGTTTTTTCTATACTTCATAAGCTTTACCTTGGTTATGCATTATATAAATTTGATACTTAAGTTCATTTACAATAGATATTAATATTATACAAAAATTATTGTTATTATTAATTTCTATAGTCATTTTTTAGGCTATTATATTTGTTTACAACGTTACATCGTATTAAATATTTTAATTTGAATTTAGTATTTATTTTTCTTATTCCACGCATTGCACAAGTTCAAAATACTAGTATATAATGAAATATAATAAATCCATGCATATATAACATAAGTCAGAAAGTTTTTAAGAAAGCATATATAACTCCTAATTGTTTACAAGAAAGCACACGAAAGTCTTAAAGATATAACAAACTACACGAGTCAGTTGAAGTTATAAGTTGACATAATTATTAACTTTATTTTCAATCTTTTTAAGATACTCACTATCATTACATGTAAATGGATTGGATTGGGCAGCATGGATAAAAAAATTTTAAACTTATAACTCGACTCATACCTTATGGATTAGAGATTTTCAACTCAACCCAACCTATCGACTCCACCCAACCCAACCCGTATTTTGTGGGTTGGGTTGGATTGAAACCCACGTGTTTGTGGGTTGATCAAACTTGATTGGCCCCTATGTGGAATTATTAACTTCACCTATATATGTCACACTGCCTTTTGATATAACTTAATTTATTAAGGTATTTTGAAAAGGGCGATATGCAAATTTTGTTAGGCTTAATTGGGGGTTTACTTGGTTTCATGATATTCTGGGCCGAGTAATGATGTCATGTCTAGTTGACAAGAATTTTGACTATTTGAGTTAGACCTGAATGTAAGATTTTGTTAAAATTTAAGTCGGACTTATAGTTCTACATTCATTAAGAATAGATTAAGTTAGAAGTGTAAAAACTTATAAACTCATTTATATTCTATATATGTGTGAGAAGATAGAGAAGAAGTTGAATTCATGGAAGATCAAAATACTGTCAAAAGGGTCGGCGCTTAATGTTGACTAAGGCTGTGTTGAATAGTTTGCTAGTACATTATATGGGCCTTTTTTCTATTCCGAAGGCTGTCTTGAGTAAAATCAGGTCATTGCAGCAAAGGTTTTTCTAGGGGTCAAAAAGTGGTAGAAGAGGAATTCCACTGGCACAGTGGGAGATGTTTCAAACATCAAAAGAACAAGGAGGACTAGGTGTAGAAGATTTACGAGTGGAAGTTTCAATCAGAGAAAGAAGTCTTATGGAAAAAAAATGTTTGTACTACTTTCCATGGTCGCAGTTGAAAGAACCAAGAAGTGGTTCAATAACAACAAATTATAAAATAAAAATTCAAATAAAAATCAGAATAAAGTTGAAAATAATTTAAACACAAACAATGCTAAAAATAAAAGAGATGAGGGAGAAGGAGAAGATTGCATAAGCAATTTTTATATTGATTCAACTACAATGTATGATCTATATTTAATCTTCAATTACTTAAGATTTTTCTTCACTCTTAAATTTTTGTTTATAAGGATTTTGATAAATCTTCCTCTACCCAATTCTCAAGTAGAGTATATAGTAGTTTATTTCTCACAAAGACACCATCAAATCTCCCTCTATCTAAAGTATGATTGTGGTTTCTTTCTCGTAAGGATACTACCAAACCTCCTCCTATCTCAACCAAAATAGGGTAACTTTACAAGGTAGAAATACTTTTATAGTTGAGTTATAATAGATTTCAAACTCACTCAAGAGAAAATAGGCGAGCTTAGGTGCAAAGCCTATGAGTTATGATAAATAAGACATAAAACAAGGTAATATCTCAATTTTCTTAGTGGAGGTTCATGCACTTCTCTTCATTCTTCAAGGCTTTATATAAATGATAAGTCACTGATATCTACTAGCCATTAGAAAACATTCTGGCTTGAATTTGGTCTAAAGGAATTGCCCAACCAATTTTTGTGTAACTGTTGTAATTGATATCTAATCGCTCGTTTCTCTGCTATAGTTGGTGGTTTAATTGTTGTTTCTATCTGGTTGCACAACCAAGCGATAATGCAGCCATATGATCGTTACCTTTCTAATTTACTTCCTTAATCTTGATTTTCTGAGTAAAAGTAAATTAGAAAGATTCAAAGAATCAGATTTATTTTATAAATACTTTATATATCAAGAGAAGAATAATTTCAATGAGATAAATAAGGAAACTATGAAACATAAACTCAGACCCAAGCCTCTTGAATCAGGCAAAACATACATCTCAGCAACATACCCATAACACATAGCCTTCAATGAATCACAAAGAATCAGACCTTAGGAAAGCATCACAGAGCATGGGTGCAAAAACAAATCATAACTCATCTTTGACGAACATCATCCTGAAGCGGATTTCAATAAGTAAGAGCATTTTCATACTAACACAATGGAAAAAGTAAGAGGAAAATTGAACTAGTGGAAATTTGAGAAGCATAGTGCTGAAGAGGGGCGGCTTTTTGCACATGGTTTGATGGAGTTGGTGCGTCGTCGCTGTTGCAATGGTTCATTTAGAGGCTAGGAATTTGAGAAACAAAGAAACAAAAGAGAGTGATGAAGGATCGCAGAGGAGACCCGCATTCATCCCTTTCTCTCCATTTTTTTTCTCAAAATTCAAAACACCAGAAAGGACAAGTATGCCCTTATTGGTAGTGCAGCTAGACTGACAACATGGGCTTAAAACAGAGAGGATCAGAAAAACTAGTCTGTAGTTGCAGTTTTGCCCAGAAAAACACATGTAGTTGCTGTTTTTGATAGCAAACATAAGGTCATGAGGTTTCAAAATAAAAACTTAGGAAAGGTTTAGATATGGCTCCAATTACATGTAAATGACATAATTATCATATAAATTATCATTTCGTGCATTTTAACACGTAGAAATACTAAGTTAAAAAAAAAAATTGTGCATGAAAATAACAAATAGCATATAATTTTATAAAATGAGTTTATGCTTGTGTTACCAATTCTCCAAAACTTATCCCTTTTAATTATCTC
>JAVHNN010000478.1:0-13603 GCA_031439585.1 Pterocarpus macrocarpus
TTATTGTGATTTTGCTAATTTTTAAGACACTGATTATTTGAGTTTTGCTTACCTGTAACTTCTTAGGAGTTACTTATGGTTTAAAAATTAAAAAAATTTTGCTTGAAAAAATAATTTAAGTTTTTTTTTGGTGAGCAATAATTTAAGTTTTTAATATATTCAATATTATATTGAAAACTAAACACAAAACTCTTCTCTATTAAAACTTTAATTAGTATCCTAAAGGCATTGGTTAAAAAAATAAAAATAAAAAACCCTTTTTTAACCATCCCAATTTAAACAACAAAAACAACATCACCTTCTCTCGCTAACCAGCCCATCTTGGCTACATAGACTAGACAACCACACAATATTTTGTTGATATATATATATATATATATATATATATATATACTCTCATATATATTTTTTTTTTCCAATATTAAAAAAATTTTGTAAGAAATTTAAACTGATTTAATTCAGTATCAAATTCATTAAATTATAAGACTCAAGCATTTGAAGAATAATTTTTATGTACTAAATATATAAAATAATTTTATATTATCATTTAATATAAATAAAAGAAATTACAAACATAATCCATTTCTATTTTTATGTAATTACCCATACAATTTATAATGTTTGTTGTTTTTTTAATTGAATTTTAGTCTGTTTTATATTGAATGAGTCAGTTTATCAAAATTAGTGTCCAAAATTTTTATTGTTAATTTTTATACACACAAAAATTCGAAGTCAGAATAATATTTAAAAATAATAAATAATACATTATTTGAATTAATCAAATATTAGATGGACAAAATTATGTTATGTAACATGTGCATTAAAATTAAAAAACTAGTAATGTAAAATAAAGAATTAATAGAATTTTTTTCAATAGATTGCTTATTAATTAAACAACATAAAATAATATAAATTATTAGTAATAGCCATATAAAAATAAATATATCTTGATTTTGACTAATATTTTATAAAACACATAACATATAACTTTGTATAAAAATATAAATCATTAAATTAAGAAATAAAGTATTATAAAGCTTATATCGGTGAACGATTACTTTCGGTGCTTAAAATATTGCTTAAAGATATCTCACAATTTTTCATCCCATAGAACCAGACATTTTTTCATTAGTGTCATAAATTGATTGATTAACAGTGTTCGACCTGAAAAGGAAGATACTGAGATGTGAAAAAGAAAAGGCTTCTTATAAATTTTATATAAGGTCATCAAAATTATATATATATATATATATTCTTGTAACAAGCAGCACCTCTCTCTACCTATCTACCATATAAAACCTATCTTTGTTGTTAAGCCACGTCTCCACATATCATCACATATAGGCACTTGAATAAAAGTTAATGGGACAAAAAATAAAGTGAGATTAGAAGATTAGATATACTCAAAATGATGAAAACTTTATTTATTTACTTTTATTACACACCTAAAGAGACTTGCAATAGGAAGAAAAAGCTATGTAAAACACAAGTTCTATACCTTGTGAAGATTTTACATGTTGAGTTTCTACACACATAGTTTTGCTTGTAGGGTACTGTTTTCAAATTTTCTTATTGTAAGGTACCATTTTTCTTTAAATTTGTTAGAACTTCAACTAATCTATCTTAAATTTGGTCAATCTATATTACTAAGAATAGCCACTTGCCTCCCAAGCTTTTAGTTTTTGTTGAGCCTAAAATCTTACTTAAAATAAATAAGATACAAATTATTTAAACCAACAAATTGTTGATAAATTTAAGTTGTTTTAAATATAATAAAAAAATCCAAACACATTTTTTGCTAGAGATTAACCGCTATTACATTTCTTCCCTTTATGGAGCTATAACTTGGTAGCGTAGGTACCCATTTCCTTCAAGGCAAATTTACCTAATGTACCCATCATACAATTTAAAATTTTTTATTTATGTTATCTATAATACATATACTTTCATTAATAGTTTTTAGTAAACAGAAATATATATGTAATATATTTATCACTTTAATTCTTATGAAAGATTTTGAGCATCAAATATATCTTTGAAACATCAATTTTGTATCATATTTGTAGTTTTAGAAAGTATTTAACATCAAATTGGATTTCACTTAAAATTAAAATATAATATTATTTTGGTCTCTAAAAGATATCTCTATAACATCTATTTGATCCTTTTATTATGGAAATTCAAAGGAACTTATTTGGTATTACATGTATTTTACAAAGACCAAGAAATAATGTCTCATATTTGCTTTTAGGGACTAATTTGATATAAAAAATTTTAACAACTAATGTGATGTTAAATTCAATTTTCAGGGTCTACTTACATGTTAAAAATATTTGAAAGACTAAACTTATGTTGCTTGTATCTGTATATTTTTTTTTTTTTTTTTTTTGCAGAGACTAAAATACATTTTTAGTCTACAATGTCTATAATCTAATAGACATTAAAGTTCTTCAACTATTAGTATTACATAACATTTTTTCTCAATTTTAAATTTTTAAATTACTTTAAATTTTAATGGTTATTTTTCAAGTACTTTCTCATTTCTTTTTATTAATGTTTTCTTATTACTATTAACATCTGATAGTTCATTTAAATTTATTTTGATTACTATTAATTATGTGTTTCATTTATTTTTTAACCTTTTATTTTACTCAGTAAATCCTTCACTTATATTTTATTATTATATAACTATTTTCCAATAAGCTCTTGTATAATTATTTAATGATTTGAAAATAAAATATATATAATTTGTTTTATATACGATAAAATGATATGTGATATTTTTTTTGCAACTTTCAATCTTTGGTTTAAAAAAAACAAAATACAATTATAATTGAGTTTCATAAAGTAAAATATATAAAGAAGAAAAATTGAGCTCAGCAAAATTAAATATCCCTAAATGTCCCTTTAAACTCAACTTATATTTAATACATTGAACAAAAGAATGAGGTGCAACTTATCCAAAGAAGAAAGGTCTGCCTCTTGCTTGCTTTTACTAGCGCTTTGGCTACATTAGAAACAAATTTCGTATTTTTTTTTTTCTTTTCCCAGACTGTTTAAATCTCTACATGCTTATTAGATTTAATGTTTATTCCTGAAGTACCAAAAGAAAAAAAAATAATGTTACTTAAATGTACTATCTTAATTAACAATGGTATAACCAGAAAACAAAGATCTAAAGTGAAGTGAAAATCTCGCAACTGAAGGAAATTAACTTAAGAAGAAAGATTGAGAGAGAGAAAATTTTCCATAGGTTCTGAGTGAAAGCTAAGCATATGATTGGAGAAAATGAATCACTCTCACTAATCACTAGAGAAACTGGTGGCTGAAAGCTATATATGCAGGTTGTTTTTGGCTTGTAGCAAAAGTAATTGGTTAACTACCAAAGTAATTAGAAAGTGCCAACTAAGCAAACAGCCTTCTAACTGCCCAATAACTAACTGAGCTACAGAATGACTAAAGTCAAGACAAATACAAAGACACAGAAGTTGGACTTGTGGTATGTCATCGAGGAACTTGTGTCATCGGGCCTAGCTTTGGAGCTTGAAGACTTGCTCTCAGGTGATAGCCCCACCAAGCCTAGTCAGTGAGAAATATCAGTAGGGGCCAAGCTTGGGAGACCAAGAGATAAAACGACTTAGAATACACGTACTGTAGTGAAGATATTAGTGGTTTGAGTGCTTAGTGGGGTGGAAAGATATGTTTGAGACCAGATTGAAACTGGTCTCCTAGTTGTCTGTTAATCTGTTTTAATGTGTTTGGTTCTCTCATGGAAGAAACAAAATTGGTGGCAATGTAGATAGCCGATAAATTGTGACAAAATAGAGGATTGGCTCATAAGTATCAACTAGTAGGCCCTTGAGCAGAAAAAGATAGCCACTAAGCCTCATAACTAGCAGCGGCAAGGAGACCTTTATAGACTAAATATTGAAGGTAATGAGTTCAATCTTTACTTTATATATTTTTAAAGATATAATAATATTTATATTTAATAATGAGAGTCAATTGTTACTTCTATGTATTTATTATGTATTCGTATTTAATTAAATTTTATGTAATTTCTCTAAAATGCTCTTTTTGATAGTTAACTAAACTAATTGTTTAAGAATTATTTTTATTATAATATTTAAATCCTTAAAAGTCCTTTAATTTTTTATTATCACTCTTATTTTTAAACTTTTTTGAAATGACTTGATATTTTATGAATATATAAATTCATTTATTTGATATAAATTTAAACCTAAAGTGTCATGTTAACGTAATTTTAAGTTTTCTTTAAAATATTTAAAAATAATCACGGAAATTCATCTATTAAAATTATTATAAATAATGATTTTGAATTTAAGAAAGTGGTATGTTAATAGAAATTTATTGAATTTTTATATATATTCCAACTTCCAAACTATTTTTATTATCATCATAATAAATATAAGTTGCATCCCTAAATTATTTTATTTATTTTATACAGTAAATTCACATGTTTAGGTTATTAAAAACTATTGTTTGAATTCCAATTTTGACAAGTTCATAAAAATTTATTTAATTTTTTCTTATATCTATTTTTAGATAATCTTCTTACAACATAGAAGTAGAAAAAACATATGAAGAAATGGGAAAATATTAAATTAAATTGTACTCTAAAGTATTTTATTTAATTATTTGGTTACATAAAAATTTAATTTAATGTATTTCATAAAAAATTGTAAAATTGAATATTTTTATTAATTTGAGATTACAAAATATAATAAAAAATATTTTTAGAAATTTTAGTAAATAAATTTATTAAATGTGAATAACAATTAACAGAAAGGATACCAATTCCAATAAAGCAGTCTCAGTTATATTATACTATTTGTTACATTATGCAATAAAGTTTACTACACAGAAAGGTCAAAACATCGTTAAGGGTGCCACTTTATTTTTAATTTTTATAAAAAGTAATTTTAAATTTTAAATTTTAAATTTTATATATGATTAATTTTAAAATTATTTGTGCCTTTTTATTAAAAATTAAAAACAAATATTTTTAAAATTTAATTATTTTTAAAAGATTATTTAAATATATAAAAAGTAATTTTGTTTAATCAAATTTTTTTTTACCAAAATACTCTCTATCCAATACACCATAAATATCTTATTACAGTTCTCTACTACATGTTGGTTGAGAAATATTTATATGATTTAAGAATATTATATAATTATATTCTTAATTAATTATATAAATATATTTTATATATAGTATATTAATAATAAATTTTATATATATAAAATATATTTATATGATTAATCAAAACATACAATTATATGCTAATACTGAATTATGGAAGTATATCTCCACCATAGTATCTCGACCTTTCATGCAGATCCCAACCTGTATCAAAATATCTCTTAATCAAGAAGCGAGGAAAAGCTTAATTGTGGCTGCATCCAAATCCATGAAAAGCTTTTATCTCTCTGGTCTCTACTGCAGGTTCCCCTGCAACTCCATACACAAAACCTTAAGCAGCTGAAGAATGGATTCCACGATTCCTAAATTACACTTAAACACCACAGCAATTGGAAACCTTTCTCTAATCATCTTGTTCTGTTTATTTCTGTTTCGTTCCTTCAAAGTTGATCAGCTTACGCGAGGCTTCACGTTGGCTGGTGCCGGCCTTTACTCGGTCATATTCCACTGTTGGAGTGGCTTACAGCAACTCCACGTAACCTTAGGCGCCATGGCTGACAAGTATGGACCACTTTTCACCGTCAGATTAGGTGCCTCAAAGACTTAGGTGCTCAGCAACTGGAAAAAGGCTAAGGGTAGCTGCCTGGCCTGGAGCGACATTGCTGTTTCCTCTCGCCCCACCAAGCTAGTTGCAATTGAAAATCTGTCCTACAAACTTAGCCATGTTTGGTTTTGCACCTGCTGTTCCATATTGGCGTGAACTACTTTGAAGATTGTTACATTCAACTGGGCCGCAGAAGCTGTGTCTCTAAGAGTTCGAGCTTCTATAAAAGAGCTGTATAGTGTTTGGTCCAGCAGAAAGAACAGAGTTTGACTATGTGTTGGTGGAGATGAAGCAGTGGTTTGCACAATTGATCTTCAACATTGTTCTCAGAATGATTACACAGGGAAGAGATACTTTTGGTGCTATGGATCTTAATGACCTGCAAAGAGGATAAGGCAAATAGGTGTTTGGAAACCATGAGGAGTACATGCGTCTATTGGCGGTATTCACCAATGGCAGATGCTATTCCTTCCCTAAGTTGGCTAGATTTGGGGGTTCGTAAGAAAACCCAAGTGAGAAAGCATAAATGCTGAGGAATTGGACAAGATTTTGAGTGAATGGTTGGAGGAGCACACCCAAAAGAGGGAATTTGGATGAAAAAGCTACAAGCGACCGAGACTTCGTGGACATGGCAGGCTTTCTGCAAGTGCCAGCTGACACTGGGATCAGTGGGTTTGATGCTTACGATACCAAAAATAAATCAATCAGAAATACACATCATTGTTATGTATATATAAATATTTGTACATAACGTGACATTAGTATTCCTCCTGCAGGCATCATGTTTGTATTTCCTTGCCAAAATTTCTGTCTTTCAGCCTTTGCTTGTTTTAAAGTTTCTGATTGCAAGAAATCAAAGTACACCACTTTTTTTGTTTGTTTATTTTTATCAGGTAGATTGGTCTCCTTGCAAAATATGAACTGTATTCTCTTGCAAAATTGATCTTCCTTCAGAGAGATAACTAAAGCATTTTTCTGGTTGAATTTCTTTGTACTGTAAACAATGATTGCAGGAGGAATTGGTACGACCACTGTTACCCTAACATGGGCAGTGTGTTTGCTATTGAGAAATCCTCATGTATTGAAAAAGCAAAAGAAGAACTTTGGCTTTTTAAATTGGGAAAGGGAGATGCATAAGTGAGTCAGATATAACTCATCTGGTCAGTACTCTTCAGAAGCCTTTGGTTAAGGAGACACTAAGATTATAGCGTATCAACATCTCCTCTTGGAACAAATCGTAATGAATTCACAGAGAATTGCACTTTAGGTGAATCCTATGTTAAAAAGGGAACAAACTAATTGGAAATCTTTGGAAGATCCACACCGACATCTACTATTTGATGAGATCCGTTGGAGTTCAAAATAGAAAGATTCCTCACCGCTCGTGATGATGTTGGGTTCATCATTTTGAGTTATTTTTCATTCAGTGGTAGAAGGATTTTGTCTAGTGTCTTTTAGCCTTCAGATTGTTCACTTTATTCTAGCTGTACTTTTGCATTCTTTTGAAATCTGGCATCCATCTTCTATTTGTTCTTTGGACATAACTGGCACAGACCTGAGGATGACCAATGTGTCAGAAACCTTTGTCTCCACTTGAGATTCTGGTTGAAAAACCATGTTTGTCTCCCAGCTATTATGAAACCATGCAATACTAGTGTTAGCTGCGTGATCTACTTGTGAGATTGTTGTTGTGTTGAGAAGCCTTCCAAGCCATGTGATCCCTGGCTATCTTTACTTTGTCATTCTCAGTTAAGTCACGTTTGTCTCCCAACTCCAATGTGATCCAATCTATCCTTTGTGATTTAGTGCCTTAAACACACCTCAATAAAAATAAGACTATTATATAAGATCTACAAAATGTTTTAATATTATATGTAATGTTTGAAATATTATTTTGTAAAGATGATATTACATATTGTTTTGAATAATACTATTCTTTCATTTGTCATATAATTCTATGTCAAAATCAAAAATTTACTTAAGAAACAAAAGTATGATAAAAATAATGCAGTAACTTTTTGTTAATTATAAATTAACAAATAAAAACATTTTTAAAAAATATAAATTGTTTAAATGAGTATTTACCTTATAGTATATAATAAAATATAAAAAATATTTAATACCTTCTATTTTATATATTTTGATATTTTTTCTATTTTTACTATAAGGAAGAATATAACATGAAAAAAGAAATTATAATAAAATATAATATTTATTTATTATTTAGACAGTATTTTTATTGGTATATATAAATATAAATAATAAAGATATGTATAATGACAAAGTATGTATGAAGTATTTTATTTATATTAAAAATATTTATTGTTGTTATATGTTTTATATGTTTTTTTTTGTTTTCATAAATATAAAAATTATAAAAAGAAACAGCCTTTATATGGTAAGATGTCAATTTGACGTAATGTCACAGTTTCCCGAGCTTGATTCAGTTACTTGTATGTATTTATTATTTATATATTTTAATATTAAATTTATTGTTTTACATATATTATTTATAAATGTTTTGAGGAATTACTTATATATTGAATGATATTTATAATGTTATTTGTTCATAATCATTTTTATTCTAATAAGATATATAAAAAATCTTTATAGAATTAAAAGTTAATTAAAGCTAACAGCATCCTTAGGTGGGTGCACCCTCCCCAACCTTGAGAGAGCTACTATTAGCAGTCGATTCATGTCTGTTCGCACTTTTTGTTTGATGTGTGATTATATTTATTCCATTGTCGATTACACCTTTTTTTTTTTTTTTTTTTCACAAATATTTATTTAGTCGTTTGAGGCCCACTGGCCACACCACATATTCTTACTTACTCTTGGAGAATGATACATTTTGCTTTTTAACCATCCAAATTGAGAGGTGTTTGTTGTTTCAATTTTCCTCTACCTCTTCTACCTCTACAACAAAAAATCACTTTTCAGTTATCAGGAGAGTAGCTTTTTGACAAAGATGAAACAAATGCATAAATAACAAAGAAACATTGTAACCTTCTCTCATATTATAACTCCAAAGACCAGTTATATAAAATCAACTAATAACATAATATTATATGTTATGTATGTTGACATATTTATATATTTAAGTAAATTTAATTAAAAATAAATTAATTTTGTGGATAAAAATAACTTTTTATTATTGTTGGTATATATGAAACTGAATTCTAAAATATCACTAAAAATGAATGTGACAATTTATTATTTAGATTAAAATATTACTTGAAGAAACTAAATAATAAACTATTTGAATTAAGTAATTGCTTGAAGCCATAGTAGTTGACACAGCTCCCCCAGTCACAAAGTTAGGGGTATAGACCATCATTATAGTAACTCAAGCTGCCGCAAGCCTTTGTAAGGACTGCTAACCATATGTGTCTATATTTGTTAGAGTTAGATTTAAAATAAAATATGTTGGAAGAGAGTTTACATTGTTTAGCCAGTATTGCAAGGTTGAAGAGAGAGGCCAAGGTTATGCACTTGCAGATGCTCCCTGTGAGTCTTTTTGTTTCAAATTTTCAAATTAAAGGACAGAAAGGAGAAAAAGAAAGAAAAGCTTGTATCTGACATAACACCTTGGTGTAGGTGATTTGGCAGATTCTCCTATAGGAAAGTAATGAGTGCAAGAAGTTGCAGAAAAAAACAACAAAGGAGAAACTCTACAAACTAACAAGAACAAGTAACTCTTTTTTTACTTTTCCTTTTTCTATTTTTGTTGTATTTTTCTTCCATCCCTTTCTACACTTACTCGAATAAAGTTAAACTCCTTCTAAATCTAAATCTAAATCTCCCTTCTATTTTTTCTTTCCAAATCAAATTTGAAATCTAAGTCTGAGCAGAAGAGTACGGCCTTACCCATAGAAAGGATAATAGTATCTGCTCTCTCTCTTATCTCTCTCTCTCCCATCTCTCTCTTGGTCACTCTCTCTTTGGAAGACCAGAAGCTTCTGCACCCTCAAGCACAATGTGCAGTCAACTTACTACAAAAACCAAACCACCGCCTTCTTTATAACCTGGTTGCAGATGCAAGGTGCAGGAGCAGGAGCAGGAGCAGTAGCAGGTGCAGATGCAGATGCAGCAGAACAACCATCAATTGCCCTCACTGCCCCTGCTGTCTATTTTTTATGGACAGTGAGACTCAAATCAACGGATGGAGCTATTTCTCGCTTGCCCTTTTATTATCCCTCTCACTCTTCAACTCTCTCGAAGCAAAGATTTTCTTCTCTCTAACTCGTTCAACTCTCTCACACTAGCACCCCCTATGCCCACTTCCTCTGTGACCTTTGAAGTTTGCCAAATGTAGACACCGCTGTGACCCTTCAACTTATTTCATTGTCGCTTTGGAAACCATGGTAAAAGTAAAGGACATAGGGTGGCAACATTAACAACTAACAAGCGCGAGATATCGTGCGTGTGCCGTTGTCTCCTCGTACTTCAAGAAATATTGTTAGGTGTGTTTAATTAATTTTTGAAAAAAATATTTTTGAAAGAATAATTTTCATTTTATTTAAATATGTTAAAAATAAATTTAAAAAATATTTTTATTTGAGAGTATAATATTTTTAGAATAAAAAATAATTTTAAAATATTTTTTCTAAAAGATTTTTTAAAACAATTTTAAAAATATAAATTAAAAAAATTATATATTTAAATATATTAATTATTATACATTTTCATTCTTATATCAATAAAAAGTTTTTAAATTATCATAAAAGTATATTCAAATGAACTATTAGTGGTTTCAAAAACAGAAAAAGGAAAAAACTCTATTTTATTTATAACTTGGTATTTTTAATTTTATGGATTATTATTAGTTTTAATAAATTTTTAGTGGAGTTAGGAAAATAAGAATAGAAATGAATATGTGGAAATTAATTTGCTAATTTAACTTTAATAATTTCCTAATGCAAGAATTAAAAGAGATGTCACTTAACTTACAAACTTGAGTTAAAATGAATGAATCTTTTCATATAAAATTTTGTATGATTTAATTATATGTTAATTTTTATTATTAATTATATTTTTTATAGATCTTGTATTTGGCCCATTTTTTTATTTTTTTTTCTAATCAAAATTATAAATATCCTTCTATTAAAAATAATTTCACTTGCACTAAATAGATTTTTTATGAGTGACAAAAATTTTCCCTTTCAAATTTTAACTCAGCTGAATATTCAAAACTTTAGTATAAGATCTTTGATTAAATTAACATAACCATCACCAATTGATGTATGTGCTCACAACCGACCTTCCCTATCAATGATAAAAATAAATAGATGATTTAATCATACAAAATATTTAGGTGAGAAAATCTATTCCTAAATTTTTACCTTGATTGTGTTGTAGTGTTGATGCGTCCTGAGGAGTCTTACATGGATACATTGATTTAATTTTGGGAGAAGATCTTTTAAAGAAAATCGTTTAAGAATTACTTTTAAAAGAATAATTTTTATTTAATTTGAATATATCAAAAATAATTTTAGAAGAATAAATTTTATTTAAATAGAATAAAATAAAATTATTTTTTATTATTGATATAAGAATAATAATAAAATCTTTTTTCAAAATATTTTTTAAAATAAAAAATAATTTGAAATACTTATCTTAAAAAAAATATTAAATTAAATACTATTAATTATTATATAAAATTATCATCTTTCTTATAAAAGATCTTTTAATAAATCCAAAATGCAATCCAACCCGGCACTATATTTGAACGGATCCAGATCCGTGGTTGAAATACAAGTACAATATAGAGCACGTTCTCACAGTTCACTCGGCCTTTGCCCTAATCTCTGACACTCCCTATTCACTTTCAATTTTTGGAGCACAGCACAGCGCAGCACAGCACCCTTTACTTCAGTGCCTCACCAGGAGCTTGGTCGTCACGCTCCAACGGAATCTCTCTTGGTGAGGGACCCCCTTTCACCATATCATCAATCACCATTCATTGGAGACTGCACACCACGCCCCTACGGGTTTGCCTTGATTGGGTCATCATGTTTGTTCTCGTTAGGAGGAGTAGTCAATGCTACCCCAATCAAACACTCTGCTCTTCTCTCTCTTTCTTAACATATATATATATATATATATATATATATATATATTAAACGCATCATTTTGCTACTTGGGTCATGTCCCACAAGTTGTTCTTCGTCTCTCTTTGCTCTCCAAGAGCTCTCTTGACAATTATTCCAAGTATACATAATTTATTTATAGTTGTTGTTGCGATGGTTACGTGATAATATAATGTGTAATTATGTAAGAGAAAGAGAGAAGGTTGTTCTCTTGATGGTATATAATTACAAAAGTTTATAGAGATTTGTATAGAGATAAGGAGAGGGTATGGTTTGCTGCATTTTGCTTTCTCACTTGTCGTTTTTGAGATGCCCCACAAACAAATAAAAATGATGACTCAAATGTCTCTCTCCACCTGATTATTTTTTTATTTTCAAGTCCAGACACCCAACTCGTATCTCGATATATATATATATATATATATATATCAACACCTTTTCATAATTACTCTCATAGTTTAAAATAAAATTCATTATGTCACCACTTATATTACTCATTGTTGACACAATCTATCTATACTTTGATGATATTTTTACCATCTTACTTTTGAGCTCCACTTGTCAGTATTTTTACAGCGAGGGGCTCAAACACTTTTCATCTATCTTTTTCAATTTTAATATAACTAAGTTGATGTGAACAAGAGAGAAAAGGAGTGTGAGCAGTTCCACACTGGTTGTGAGTGACACACTCTTGAATAAAGTTAGGCTTTGATGAGGAGAGGGAAATATAAAAGGGGGTAGAGGCACTGTAGAGCTTCCCACATGGGGTGTTTGCACTCATTATTTTTTCTTTGAAGTCATACCTATACTCAATCATGCTGTACATAAGAAGGCCAATCTGACCAATGCAAGTACAGCTAAGCCAATGTACAAATCTATCACCCCGGTTATTTTGGATTCAATACATGTTTATCTCACTCTTGGAAAAAATATCTGAAAGCATTGTAACTTACTGAATATTTTGTGAAATTTGCGAACTTTTTTTTTTTTTTCATGTTATAATTCAGTGGATTAAATTCAATTACCTACCATGAGGTTTGGATCAAGTTTAATCAGGTACAGTTACTACGTGATTTGAACTTTGTTACTACTTTTACCGTTATTTTACATTTTGTTAAGCAAGTTTTGATAGAATGACATGCAGTAAGAGGCACGTGCATATTTTGAACAACATCAATTTTAACGCCGACAGCTTGAACGCTTCAAAACGACATAATTATTGCGCATGTTTATTAAGATTTATTTCTGCTACGAATTTATTATAAAAAAGATTAGGAATACAGTGGCAAAATTCAAACTACAAGATGACATGTTAAAATGGGCAAACAATATGATTCGAAATTAAATTTAAAGTGCAATTAATTGTTGAAAGTAATGGTAGATTCAGAATCACTTATAGGTAATTATGTCTAAGTTTTTAGCATTATCTATATCTGAATTTTGATTGCAAACCTTAGTTTAATAAAAAAAAATTATCAATTCAGTTAAAATCATTTATGAGTATTTAACTCTATTTTTAAATAAAAAGATAGATTATACTTACCTCTCCTAATATTCAATATACTTATATTCATACTTCTCTATTAACAAATAATATATTAATCAAAATAAATTAAAAAAATATCAAATATAATTACACTAAATTTCAATAAAAATATATGTAATTTCACCCTAAATAAAAAGATAATTATATATAAACTAGTTTACTTTATGGACTGTCGGGGTTATTTGCGGGACCCG
>JAVHNN010000479.1:0-18097 GCA_031439585.1 Pterocarpus macrocarpus
GAAAGTGAATGGCCTAGGCCTTTACCATCATCCCCTATACCAAAAACAATTAAAGGCATGAAAGCAATATTTAAAAAATTAAACTAGAGACTGTATTGGCAATATTTTAATTGGTTTAATTAGTTAATATATAATTAAACCATTATTAGTCAATACTAACATTATTAATCTATAGTTAAATTCTCAAAATATTAAAAGTAGAGACATAACTAATCCATAATTTTATCTGTTCAATTGGATAATCTGATTTAATTTTTAGGTTGAAGGGGATAATGAGTTTTTCCACAAACTGTACAATGTTTGTGGTAGATTTTTGTAGTAAACTAGCTGCAACAATGGAGTTTTTTATAATGGCTAGCTCCACCATCTATGTGGCCGAAGGCTGAGGGAGGGGGGGACCTGGGGTTGCCATTGTGGCCCTAGCTTAGTCAATTTCTTTTAATCTTTATTCATATATATTGATTTATTAGCTTCCATAGAAAATAAATAGGTTTATTAGCCCCCCAAAAAAAAAGCAAAAATGAAACTTATATATATAAGAGGTGTATCACATGAGAGGAATGGTTTATTATAAGAGTAAAATGAGCAAATCTGGATCGTATAACCATATATGGATAGTCAAGATTTAAAGTTATTTAAAGGTTACATGATCATTTAGAAAAATCACATAACTGTATGTTTTAATCGTAACCAATCATATAAGATTCAATGATCAAAATTTATTCCTCTCACTCTTACAATTAACCACCCCTCTCACTTGATCCTCTCCTTATATATATAATTTATAGTAATTATAAATATATATGAGTAGTTTATATTTTTTCAGTTATTTAATATAATATGTTTCTATATAGCAGATATTATTTTGTTTTGTAATACATATTTAATTTGGCCCCCCTCTCACTAAATTTCTGGTTCCACCCCCATTTGTGGCCTTTTTCTATTTTGGGATAGTGAAAAAGGAACTTGTATTAGAGGATAATTGTGGCATTTTCTTCAGGTCTACTACAAAAATGCTCTTGAAACCCAACACCTTTGATTCAACAATTGCTCCCCTCTCTTAAAAATGCTTGGATAAGTTTATTTTGAGTTTAAGATAATTTATAATTAAAAGTCTATTGAGACAACTTTTGAAAAAAATGATTATTTCTTAAAATTGAGCAATTACCAAATACGCCTCTAGTATCCTAATTCTAGTTCTCTGTATGTGTTGTGTGCCTCCTTTTTATCTCAAAATTTTTGAACCACTTCTCTCTTGTTGATACTCTTTGCATTAGGATCTAAACATACATCGTCCATCTAGTCTCTCTTTTATATATATATATATATATATATATATATATATATATATATATATATATATATATATATATATATATATATATATATCATAGCTACTCAACTCTCTCAAAGGAAGTAAGGAATAAGTTAAGTAAAACATCACTAAAAACATAACAAACAAACATAGTACTAAAACAAACAATCAAAGCTACTCTAACCAAGACATAAGAAACACCCATGGCTATGTGAGCAAACAAACAAAGCTACTCAAACCCACCTACAAAAAAGGTAACTACACCATAATTTCCTCCCAATGTGCTTTCATAATGCTAAAGCATGCAAAGTTGACCCCTATACCATAGAGATTCATTCCAAGCTTTAAGGTTCTTTGGCTTGACCATAACTCTATCAAAGTCTTCATCATTTGGATTGCATCTACCACCGCAACTGCTTTATTCTAAAAAATTATCACATTCCTAAACTTCCAAATACACCATAGTGCTACAAATAAAATTTTCACCTATCGAGTCCTCCTAAACCTGGGTTACAAAAATAAATATTATAGTAAAAGTCTTATAGTAAGAATGAATTCTCACGGCAAAATTGCACTATATAGATTGAAGAGAATAATATAAAACATACACATCAGCGGTATAGGTTCTAATTAGAAAAATAAATAACAACAAACATATGAGGATAGCATGTCAGAGGATATTCCATAGTAAGAACCTATTGATATAAAACAAAGCATATTTCATATTAAATGACAGTGTGAAAGCATGATAAATTGGTTCTTCATCATTGGTCAGCCATAAGAAATCATTCTCAAGAGAATAATATGGAGTCGCATACAAATCGACAAACACTTTTGCATTAACAGGAGTATTTTTAAATTTTGAAATAATAATTGCATCAAAACAAATCCTACACACTTTGAAAGAAGTTTCAAAGTAACTATTCACAGCTATTTTCAAGTCAACTTTTAAAAAGGAAAGACCGATCAATTAGCACTTCATCGAATTCCGAAGGATGACCTTGAGGATCTCCTTTTTCATCAAGTCCGTGGCAAACCAATCTAGTACTTGTTAATAGTTTATACAAACAACACAAAGATACAATGCAGGGGTCTGTATTGTATAAAAATGGTAAATTAGAGGAAAATGAACATCTAGAAGCAAACATAAGAAATAACTGATAAAACATATTTAAGTAACTTAGTATGAAATTGCCATGTAAATATAAAACAGATCAAATGTAGCTAGTACTCAGTCAAATATTGAGAATATGAGTAAGTAAATAAAATCAATATCAATATAACTTAAAGATGTGAAGCAAAGGTGATTTATGCAATAGAAGTCAGATGAGTGAAAAAATAAGAATAAGACTCACATCCCGAATGCACTTAAGCATGTAAGAATATAAGCACTTAGGTTTTGTTCAACTACTTGACTCAACAATTGAAGTTCAACACAACTAACCTTTTTTCTATAAGAAATGGTAAAGAGCCAAGGCATAACTAGTAGAATATAAGTGTTGATTAAAAGCCATGTAATATTTTTATGTAAATAAATAACAACAAAGGCTTAATCCATGATAAACACATGGGAAGCAAAAAAATTTTAAATATATAGTATCTCAAGTAAAAAATCAAGACTATCAACAAACTACCAAGCACCTAATAGTTAAACCTCACAATCACCCCTTCTAATATAACACACCAAAACTATCATCCTATTATCAATTTTACACCACAATTCATTCTCAGCATCAAAGTAAAAAATTGATTAGTAACACAAACTAATATTGTGTGGAGATTTAGCGTTTCAACTTTTTTTCTTCAATTTGTTTTTGTTGTTATGGTTTGAGTATCATCCTAGCATGTGTGTGATTGAGATTCTAAATTTTGCTTTCCTCTCTTTTAGTTGTTGGCAGGAATTGTTGAATTTGATGCTTATGAAAATTGGGGATTGTAAGTTTAGAATAGATGCTGCTACTGATATGTTAGCTATGTTCTAAATTGCGGACCGTATCATATCATGCTGCCGCAATATTGCTCTTGCGGCGATGTACTGCTTTTATTTGTACTCGAAAAAGATTCTTGCTTTCATTGTGTATCTAGTACTAAAATGAAATGACAAAATTCTATTAGTTTTTGATAGATTGAATTTTTTTATAGAAGAGTTGGATGTGTCAAATTTAAATTAGAATATGCTTTTTAAGAGATACGTACAAAGCAAAATAAAATCATTTTGGGTTTGGCTAAGTTGCCATGTGGAAGTAATGCAAGTGGTTAATGTTTAACTACCAAATTAGCAAGACCAAAGACTATATCTACAAACCTTCAAAATACAATTCCATGAATACACATAATTTGGTTTCTTTCTAAGATTCAAGCATGGTGTGTTCATCGTATGATATAAGTTAAAACAAACTAGGGGTGGGTAGGAAGATGTACAAAGAAAAGCCACTATAATGATTGGAACTAAAATATTGATCCTTGACAGAAATTAATTAATGGGAACCGTCAAAATTTTTGGCAAACGTAAACATCAAAGCCATATAATAGAAGAAAGGCTATGTGGTCACCGTGTTGTGTGATTTGTGAACAATGTTGGCAAATAATAAACAAAGCATATCCACATTTTATTAAAGGTTATGTGGTTATTTGTTAGGTTCATTTCAAGAAAAACCCACAAAACTTCACACTCCTTGAAGATTATTTTAAGAGACTTTTATTTCACAATATCACAATCGATATACATCGAAGCTTTCATTGACTTTTTATAAGTTCACAGTTTACATATAACTATTATTATCTTATTCTTATCTTAAGTAACCACTTACCCTATTTATATGCAATTGATAAGAAACTGCTTCCTATTACAAATATGATAAAGTCAACTAATATAATCTATCACTCAATTTGGGTTGTAACATTACTCTCCTCATGGAAAATAACCTTGTCCTCAAGGGCTTGCTTTGTATATAAAGTTACCAATAATTCTCCACCAAGGTCCATTATTGAATTGGACTAATAACGAATTGTTTTGGATCCCTTAACATAAGAGAAAATCTTGTTACAACCTTCCAATTGAGTTAGGCTTGTCTCATAAATCTAAAATAATAGCCTCTTATCTCAACAATCCAATTTTTGCCTCCACTAATTTGGGCTTGGTTTTGGCCCAATAGGTTAGAAAAGGAACACTTTTGATTTTGTCTAGACTCATCCTCCTTTCCATTCATGTTGCAATTGCTGCAAAGCTCCTTCCCATTCATGCTACAATTGCCAGAAGGTTGTGTAGCAGTGGCCATCACCAACTATGGAGGCACTCCACCAACTGCCACATGAGAACCCTCATCGGTGGTTCATTCATGTCCACTGCTGTTGTTCTCAAGTATCCCTTTCTCTTTCCTCTTCTTGCTTCCATCACTGCGAGTCACTGTCTTCCAACCATTCCCTTTGTCTTTTCTTTCTGGATCACTACCTTGTCTACCACCCTGTCTTGCGATTTTGATGGTTCCCTTAATTCTAATCTCAAGTTCATGGATGAACTTGAAACTGGGATTTCTTGAATTTTTGCACCAAGAATCTATGGTTCCTAATCTGTTGTTAATGTTGATTCTTGAATGTTTGTTGTTGATTTTGAACCTTGCTTGGTTGTTGAATCTTCTCGTTTTTCATTGGGTGTTCTTAGTGATTTTGATTCTTGATCTTTTGGAATCATGATACGTTGCCTTTGGCTTCGTTTTTGGAGTAATTCTACCAACTTCGCAAGTTGGCCTTCAATATGTTCTTGGAATGCTAGATGTCTTTCTTCATCTCATGAAATTCATTCTTCATTCTGTTTATGCAAGCTTCTATTTTCGGAGTCAATTGCTTTTCCAATTATGCCATGGAAGCCTTTCAATGAAAGCACCCATCTTAGGTATGTTTCAAGAAAAACCCACAAAACTCACACTCTTTGAAAGATTACCTTAAGAGACTTTTATTTCATAATATTGCAATCGATGTACCTTTAAATTTTCATTGACCTTTTATAAGTTTATGGTTTACATGTAACTATTATTATCCTATTCTTGTCTTAAGTAACCACTTACCCTATTTACATATAATTAATAAAAAATTGTTTTCTATTACAAATATGAGGAAGTTAACTAACATCATCTATTACTTAATTTGGATTGTAATATTATTGTAACAAAAAATAAAGGCTATGTGGTTATTGCATGTCGTGACTTGCGAACAATGTGGGCAAATAATAAACAAAGCGGCACTGTAATTTGCCTGCCCTATTTTTTTTGGTATAAAAACAAGGCTGCCACAATAAAAATTCAACATCTACATTAATCCACAATGAAAATTAAAGTATAGCTAAATTATCTATACTTCTAGAAAGATTCTTATATTCTCTTTGAAGAATTTTTCTTCTGTGACTACAAATACTATACTTTTTTTTTAATGAGAGATCAAAGTTATATTTGATTAAAAAGGGGGTCACAACTTTTTCGAAGAAAAATATCAGAAGTTTATAATTTATTTGGTGACTGTTGTGAATGATTTAACCATAAACCGTACTCTCAATATACACCACAAATTTTGAGTTTTTTATTTTTCTTTTTCTCCTTCAAATGACGGTTACATATATCATTTACTATTGCAATGAAATTTTGATGTTGGTATATCCAAAATAGCTAGTATTGAAACAATTTAATTACAACTATAACGTCATAATCAATGTCACAAATCACAATAAAGATATTAAATTTTATGCACTAATAATATAAAATAATTTTACACTATCAATTAATAGAATTTGAGAAAAAATGATAAATCCTAATGGGTATTGGATAATTATTATGGTGAGTCACAATTTGACCCCCTTTTTTTTTAATTCTATTAGTTGATAATGAAAAGTTATTATGTACTATTAGCACATGGAAATTAAATTGTATAATAAAAGACCTATTTGCTTTTATATTT
Organism: Pterocarpus macrocarpus; assembly: GCA_031439585.1. Lineage (NCBI taxonomy): Eukaryota > Viridiplantae > Streptophyta > Magnoliopsida > Fabales > Fabaceae > Pterocarpus > Pterocarpus macrocarpus. The sequence continues at coordinate 6,263 of JAVHNN010000479.1, forward strand.
TGAAATTAATTTTGATGCATTATTAATGTAAAAGAGTATTATACTGACTTCTAATTATATACTTTTGTTTATAAGATTTTTAAAATAATGGGTGATTGAATTAAATTTTTTTACATATGCAACAATACATCTCTCAGCTGGAGCATCGATAGCAAAGGCTATGTGTCATGACCCAACTCGGCCGTGACCGGCACTTAAGGGAATCTGCCCCTTAGCAAGCCTAACATACAAATTTCATAGAAGAATGCATGGAATTTTTTTTGTATTTTGGTCGATCCCAAAATGAAGGAAGCCTCCACTACATCAAGCATGACATACATATAAGCAATTAAAGATCCAAACATTCTCAGAATATACTCCATAATACACAATCACAATTATAATTACATAACATCCTTATAATTATCATAAACAATATTTATAAACCAATCTCCAATAATCAGAGTACAGGCATAGGTATTTAAGTTACAAGTTTTCCAAAATAACATAAATCATCATTCAAACATAATAAAACAAGAAACATCCAAAGGCAATAAGTTGGACCCTACCTGTGACATATGGAGCTAATCGGCAAACCTAACAGATATATACCCAAAAAAATAGGGTTCCAACATACAAAAGAATGCCTTTTGAAGAAGGCTCACCAATACCAGGATCAACTACTATTGAGCAAGAGGAACATAATCAAAATCAGCAGTTGTGTCTGAAAATAGGAGGGATAATGGGGTGCGTTTTGTAACTTAGTGAAAGACAAAGCATCTATAGCCCAAATGAGATATTATAAAACATACTCACAAGATGCCAGTGGTAAAATACATAAACAGTAGTTTAAAAGTTTTGAAAACTAACAGGGGTACATCAAATCCAAGATAATCATTAGGGTCACACTTAAACAACCCATCCTTACGTGTGACCTTGTAAGCGTCACGCACCACTCACGCAATGCATGTAATTATTGTCACGCACCACTATGCAACGACCATGTAAATATTTAGTCAAGATACACCTAGAGCTAACACCTACTATTGTTAACTACAGAGACTTTTCTCAAAATTACTTATCTATTTTATTAAAATAAGATTTACCATATTCCAATTCAAAATCTCCTAACATATTAGGAGATATCTCCTCAAAATCTCCTAATATATTAGGAGACATTTTCATTAGGAGTTTCATGGGTTGTCCCAAGATTTCAATCCAAGCTCCAACAAATTCTCATAATTATACCCAATAAAGCAAAGGTGTCATTTCATCAAACTTGTCTTGTGTGTCAAATTTACACAAATATAAACTAAACAAAGGAAAAATGGCTTTATTAACATATCAATATTTATGCAAAGCCAAATTATGATTTCTTATATTTCTCAAAATATTTTTGCACAAATATAATAATTTGGATAATTTAGTAGGTAACTAGAGACACAATATCTCCTCACAACCGTGCCAAGGACAGAAGACTAACTCCTGCCACCAATTCAAAATTTGATGCTTGAATGTTTTATAACTCTAGGAAAAAGACAATAATAATATTTATGAGCTAACAATGTCAACAATTAATATAGATTAGCCCCAAATTGCAAAATCCCCAAATGTTAAGGTCCTAGAGCTACTAACAACAACCAAAAATCGAGATAGAAACTTTGATAAATTCAAAGGAGTAGCTTAGATGTGTCTTGCTTGGCTTTAAGAGTAGGGAAAGAGGAAGGAAAAACACCCAAATTCTTTCTCCAAGCTCAGAAGTTCTACAATGAAGGTTAAAGAGAGAAAGTGAGAGCGTTAGAGAGGGAGAGAGAGCCGCAGTTTGGCTCTTGAGGGGGGAAGGACCGAAAATTTTAAGGTAAGAAGGTGGGGGTGATGGGTGGTGCTAAGGAGGGAGGAAGGAAGAAGAAGGAAGAAAAAGAAAATAGAGGGAAGAAGAAGGAGGAAGAAAATCCGCGGTGGCGAAGAGGAGGGAGGAGAGAGAAAACAGAAACAGAAAAGTGGCGGGAAATAGAAAGGAAGTGATACACAGAAAGTGGATTCCGTTACTTTTAAGTGTGTCATGTCACCACCTATCAATTCATTGTATCCCATATTTTATGCTCATAATTATTTTATTTTACCTTATTCTCTTTTAATTTTAAGACATGCATAAATTTAAATTAGCAAGTCACCGCAATATGGTGATGAGATTTGGCTTGAAACTTGCATCAGTGGCGTGTTTCTAATTTCTATCAGATAGAAGCTGAATCTAAGTGCCTGGATCTGATCCTCACACTACTTGAACAGGAGATGCAATCCATACTCGGAGCTGCTGGTCCATGACTGTCACGAGCTGGGTAACAGGCTGTGTTTTGTAACTTTACTCACGTCCGAGGGTAGACAGGGGAACGAGGCAGCTCATTGCCTCGCAAAGCACAATTTAGACTGTAGATAATGGACCCGTTTGGTTTAGAGTTAGAGTTATAAAAGTATTTTTATTGATACAAGAATGAAATTATACAATAATCATATATGTTTAACAATTTTGTTATGTTATTAAAAATATTTTTTAAGTAATTAAAAATATTTTTAAGAAGTATTTTTGAAATAAAATTTTGTTATTATTCTTATATTAATAAGTAAAAATAATTTTATTTTATTATATTCAAATAAAAATTACTTTTTAAATTTATTTTTGATATATTTAAATTAAATATAAATTAATTCTTTTCACCTTATTTTTAAAAAAGTAATCTTAGTAATTTAATTATTTAAAAAATAATTCTACTAAAAATTAAACTAAACTAAATTTGGTTGGAAGATGGCCCTCCTAATGTACTGAACCTTGCTCCTTTGGATGTTCTTTCAGCAGTTTAAGGAATGAATTATCTTCACCGTTAAATAAATAAATAAATAAATTCTTATATTTTATATATACATTTATTTAAAGAAAATATAGGAGGGTTAAAAATTTTGAACGTTGTCACGCAACCGTGACAGGTTTTTTTTCTTTTTTTTTTCGGTAGAATTCAATCGTGACGGAGACAAAAGTCACAAAACAAAGCACACTTTTTGTTTTTTCCCGATAGGTCAGAGTATGAGGCTCAACAGTCAAAATTGGAGAGTGGAGCATTATTGTCCAAAGCAAAACATACATCCAACGGAAGTCTAAGAGAAACAATCTAGCTTCTAAGCTTAAAGCTTCTACGAACCAGCTACACAGCTCAAAGCCGCCCTCGTGAATTGATAAGCAAAGCAGACGTTCCGACTTGCTTTTAGCGTGTGGCTTTGGATCGGCATTTTGTAACGCCAAAATCATGTTTTACACACATTTAACATGATTTTAAAGGAAAAAACAAAAATGATATTTTGAGATGGAACTATTACCACTTCTCTCTACCTATTCACACTCCTCACCAGTAATTTATCACTTTTATTTCCTAAACTATCCTCACCTAGATTAATTGATTTTATTAAAATTAAATTTCAATTGAGTATATTACTATCAACAAGAGAGTTGATGTAGACCTCATTATTATTGATATATCAAAAAAATGTTATGGCTCAAGGAGGATCCCAGTTCAACGTCTAGAAAACTCTAGTTGAAAAGACAAATTTGTTATACTTAAAGGGACTTGTCTCATCTCAATAGGAAAAATGAGATATCCTTGAAAAATAAAAGATTGAGTATATTACTATTTTTCTATTCACACTACCATTTAAATATTAATTACTTACACATTTAAGAAATAAAACTCTTTCATCTATTCCATTCCATCACTCATCTCTCTGCATCATTGCATCATATTTTTCTTTCTACCACATACACTCCTTAATTTATTCATATTTTTATATTTATTTAACATTCTTAGAAAATTGTATGTAAATATTTACAACAAAAGTCATATAAAAACATAGGTTTAAGTAAATGTTTAACATCAAAAAATATCTTAATAGAAATTTAACACCAATGATTAATAAACAATATATAATACTACTCATAATACTATGTTTTGTTTATTATTCTTATTGGAAAGGATTTTTTTCTTGTCTAAACTACCAGTTTCTTAACTTGAGCCAGATCGACTCATTATGGGAGTAAAATTTTTACAAGACTATTTTTTTTTTTCCATTTATAAGACTTAAAGCTAATATCTTATTTAAGGAAAACAAGTTGCAAAAAGCATAAATGACAAGAAAATAAATTATTAAAAATTATACATATAAACCAATATAGTTACTTGTTCTTAATTTTTATGTAGGCTTGTTGGGGTTAATTAATATAATAAAAAAATATATTAGCTTTTGACATGCGCTTTTTTTGACATGACATGCACTTGTTATTATGAATAGTATTATATACTTTTTATTAATTTTTTAATGTTAAATTTTTATTAAGATATTTTGATGCTAAGTATTTATTTAGAGCTAACGTTTTTATATGATTTTTGTAATAAATATTTTCATATATTTTTGGAAATTTTGAATAAATATAAAACATTAATAAAATAAAGAGTATATATGATAGAGAGAATAATGTGATATAATGGAATAGAAGGAAGAGTTACGCATGAAGTAGAACAAAGAGTTTTGAAAAAAATGAAGGTGAGAGTGATTGATATTAAATAGGCATGTAAATAGCAATAATAATGTACCTAATTACGATCAAAGTCACTTTTTTATATAAAAGTTTTGAAATATCACTTAGTTACTATAAACGCAATTTTAATCAAACTAAAGTTTGTAAAACCATTTTTTTTTTTTTTTTGGCTTGGTGTTTGGGTTTGTTGGACAAGGTTTAACAAACCAAGTTCATTTAAACTTTAAGTTGACAAACGCTAATTCAAAACATACATAGCTCACAGGCTGGAACCAAGTACACACTAGTGACACTACACTTGCATTTAGGTTATGCATGATTTTTTTTTAGAAAAAAATCTATACATGATTTAGAGGGTATTAATGGAGAAATTTTAAGAGAGGAAAATTTCATTTTAAATTGTACCAAAATTATTTAAATAGTGGAGGTTAATTTCAATAATACACTGTCAATGTAAAAGTATTTTTATATTATCTTCACAAGGTGTGTTGCTCTAATGCTTGGCAAGGGATAATGAAGGTCTGGCGGAGCTTCTATAATCAACTAATTTGGAGATCAGGTGATGGGAAAACTGCTAAATTCTAGACATCACATTGGTTCCTTAGATTTCATAGCTTGATGGACTTTGCTCTAATTTACTTGGATGATAATATGCTAGAGGACACTGTAGATTCCTTTGTCAATGAGGAAGGGATTAGAACTGGAATGCTTTAAGTATGGTCCTACCTAATGATATACTGGAGTTATTTCACATGGTGAAAGGTGAATGCTCTGATATCTTTGTATATGTGTGCCTTTGATACCCTTTTCATTTTCCTTTATATATTTTTCAGTTGCCATCGTTCCATACCCACGTTGGTAGCACATTTGGATCGTGCTTGCTGTTCTAAATGTCAGGTCGCGAGTTCGAATCACTACCGGCACATTTCTCACAATCTTTTCATTTTTTTAATTAAAAAAAGAAAAAAGAGGGCAAAAAAAAGCAAGAAAAAATGGAAAAACACACAAAAATAGCCTTACTCTTTTATTTAAGCAATAATATCACTTTGCAAAAAGAATAAAATTTATTTTATTTTTCTTCTTCTCCCTTTTATTGAAGATCTTACTAATTATTTATTGAAATCAAATAGAAGAAAAATTATATATTAATCAATAAAATTAACATTTAACATATGATGTATTCCTATAATATTTAAGTGTAAATTTGACCCAAAAATAAAGAAAACAAATTGTTTGTTTTTCTACTTCCAACTCTTTTTTAGTACAATAATAAAAAAAATCTTATAATTAAGCTGAAGCATATCGATAATATCTTTTTATAATTTATTTTGTTTGAATTCAATACAACCTAATCCTTATAAATTGTACATAAAAAATTTAATTTTTTTATCCTATTCTCATTCTTTTTAATTTAATTATATTTTATGCAAAATTTTCAAGCTCATATATATAATAACATAAATAATTCTTAATATTATATGATAATTACACATACTTATAAAATATTATTGAATACATTTTTATGTATAACTAATTAAGATGAAGAACGTAATTGTATAAATTAAAATTATAATTGTAATATCATTATTATAGAAAATAAATTACTTTTGAAAAAATTTGCATAAGCGCATACCCTATAATAATAGGGATTATGTTATATTGAATTCGAGTAGAAAAATTTATAGACAGATTTTATGGATATGTATCGGCTTTAATGTTTGATTTTTTTACTAAGATACCAAAGAAAAAGATGGAAGTTGGAAATTAAATAATTTTTTATTAAATTTTTACTGAAATATTATAGAAATATATCATATATTAAATATTAATTTTAATGATTATTATATATATTTTTTATTTGAATTCAATACATTTAATAAGATGTTTATTAAAAGGGAGAAGGAGAAAAATAAAATGAATTATGTTATTTATGTAAAGTGATATAAAAACTACCAAATAGTAATCGACAAATAGAAGAGTTAAGACTATTTTTGTCTTTTCTCTTTTTTTGCCCTTTTTATTCCAATTTTTGTTATTTAAAAAATGAAAAAAAAAAACTGAAAAGTACTTGCAAGAAGATTCGAACTCGCGACTATGAAATTGTGGGGCACGTGCATGAACCAAACGAACTACTACATAACATACGGGAAGAGATGCACACAAAATTTATATAAAAGAAAAGAAAAAAAGATACCAAAGGTACAAATTTATAAAGGTACCAGAGAATCCGCCACGATGAAAACCCCAAATATCATGGTAGGAAATGACACCATGAATTGGATGTTGGGTACTTAAGCGAGCTTCACTGTCAAATCGGCTTATAAGGCTATCTATGTGGACCAGACCATAAATAATAACTGCTTCAAGTTTATCTAGAAGCTGGAAATGCCATAAAGACTTCGAGTTTTCACCTGGCTAGTAACTCATGATGCCCTCTTAACAAACTGCCAGCAAAAGAAAAAAGGCTTAACTATGGATGCTTCCTGCCTACATTGCCCCTCTTTAGGATAAGACCATGCTCCATGTGCTTCATGATTGCACCATTGCATGAAAAACATGGGAGAGCTTGGCACATAGAGATCACCATAAGGTTTTTTTTTCCATCAAAACTTCAAGGAGAACTCTTGGACAGCTAATGGGATGAGGTGGTCCCTTATGTTTCATATAGCTTGTCAGTCTTTGTGCAGGATAAGGAATAAATTTATATTATCATTCAATTATATATACTTTTATTTATAAGATTTTTAAAGTAATAGATAATTAAATCAGATATTTTTATTGATATAATAATATATAATTAAATATTTATATAAAATATTTTTATCACGATAATATCTAAAAAATTAAATTATAAATAGTAGAGAAACAAGATTCTTTTTTAAAAATCTTTAACGGATGATATTTTATACTAACTACTTTTTCTACTTTCTTTGTTTTTAAAGAAATGTAAGTTTCTAAATGCATATATTAATTAAAAACTATTAAATAGCACTAATTTTAGAAAAAGAAATAAAGTATATCTTAAAAAATTATTCCAATCACTTAATGCTCTCTTTCGTACTTTTTGTTGAATTATATCTCTTATTTGATAATAGTAAAAATAAAAAATGAATTAATATATGCTACATTTTTTAAGTGACAAATAATTATGAAAGAATTTGAATTAAAAAATGAAACTTACTATGCATTATAGAACAGCTTTCTATTTTCTTTTTCCTCCCTAAATTTTCTTTCCTTGCAGTCATAGATAAGAGGTAGTGTACTAATTTCGTTGTACAATCATTTTATTACGCATTGCATTGAATTAATTTGTTCAATTTCAATTTCTCATCAACCTAATCGCATTAACACCCCCTTCACAGAACGACCATGGCCTTTCTTCTATGGAACAGCTGCAATGATTGCGGTATGCCAATAAGTTCGAGTGGATTCATTAATTTCTTCGAAGGAACAATAGTTTTGGTTGATGCGACATATTTAACTAATTTTTTAAGAATTGTTAGAGTATTGATTAAGGAATTAGAACAAAAAAATTATTTTTTATTGCATTTAACGTAATAAAAACTTTTAAAACTTATCTTTTAATAACAAACTATTTTTAGTTCCTTAACTATTAAGGCGCTGATTAGTAAAACTTTATTTTTAAAATAGATTTTACTAAGGATAGTGATTAAAGAATAAATCATCAAGTGATTGAAGAGACATTTTTTTGATAATTAAAAAGCACCAACTCAAAACATGAAAGAGTTGACCGTAGAGGATCCCAACAGCAAGACAGCAAAGATCAACACAGAAACATATTCCACAGCACAACCCATAAACTGGCACCCATATTTGATATGCAAAGATTAACCGAAAGACTTGAGAGCAGAGACACCAACATAGCTTCAATTTCAGAAACCACCAAGACACCAATGCCAAGCAGCGAGATTGGAACAAAACCATCTTAATCTGAATGCAAGGCAAAGCAGAAACCACAGAACGACTCGAGGCAAACCTAGTGCCACGTAGTCATACCATAAATAGTTGGGACAACTAATGGATGAGAAACTTCACGTGAAGATGTGCCAACCATGAATTTATCGATCACGTGCTTCGCCTGTTTTGCGCAATACAGCCACCATTCATGTCAGGGGAAAGAAAACAAATAAAGTTTTTTTTTTAGTATATTTGTGAAAAAAAATTATTATTTTGTATTATTTATATTTAATATTTTAGTTTTATAAATTATGTTTATTTCTTCTTTTAATTTAATTTTTAATGTAATAATTAAAATATTTAAAATTAAGCAAAATAACAAATTTTCCGACACTAATTTTTTTTTGTAAAAGAAACATAGAAAGGAACAAGGATAGGGAAGGTAATAACTAACACTTGACAGGTGCTCATGAATGAATATTTTCTATATTGAGGCCTAACCCTATATAAAGGAACCTGGCTTAGGCAAGGCCGCAGCAGCAGAGAGAAAGATTGCCGAGCAACATGGACCAATCATACGAGAGGCTAAACTGTGTTTCATTTGATAAAGTGAGAGAGAATGGAAGATCTGCAAATTACAAACCCAACATTTGGAAGTATGACTTCCTCCGGTCACTTGCCAGTGAATATGACGTGAGACATATACATCTACTATCCATATACTTAGTCATTTTATTTCATAGTATATATTATAATTTTTTTGGAATCTAGATTACATAAATGTTGTCATTTATTTTCTTCTCATAAATTTCTCCAATTTGTTTAATATGTTTATTAAGTAATACTACCAGCTAGGTTGCTTAAATAGTCCCAGGAGGCTCATGTTCCAATTCCACAATTAGAGTTTGAATCCTCGTGTGTAGCAACTGTACGTACCAACACCTTTCTTTTACGCAGAGAATCCGATCAGCTCACAGAAAATGTTACTTGAATAATTTTTACTACAAATAAAATAAAATAATTATTATATACCTAAATACCTTATTTTAATATTATTTATCCATTTATCCTGTATAACATATATTAGGAAAATCGGCCCAATTTATCCTATTTTTCATATATTAAGGTAATCATGTTCCTATCTGGAAAGCCGATTTATATATAATTAAATTTAACTTAGTTGATCTAATCCTTTAGAAGTATTATTATAGTAATTAGGTCAGTTGTCTTAGAAATTTATATATGAGGCTGATGAATTGGATTGATAGCTAAAGATTGACAGTAATGGTAAAAATAACGTAGTACTCTTTTTTAATTATACAGTTTAAGAGCAATGTTGTTTTGTTCGTTTCATACTTGTGCACGACTATATCTAATTACTTAGTTTTTTCATTATTCATTTATCTCATTTAATTTTTTACCGTGATTTTTGTCAAACTTTTCTTTTACTAATGATGCAACGTACTCATTTAGTAGTCTTTTTGTATAAAATTATTCATTCGTACTAATTTGCAAGACTCTACAGGTTTAAACATTAAAGGAAATAATTATTGAGAAGAATCATAATCGAGACAGTGCCGGATTAATTAATAAACAAATTTGATTTTAGCTCTTAAGTCATCTTTGACAAATTTCAATATCATAATGTTTAATATCCCCTTTTTACAAACTTATATATAATTAAAATTATTTTGTAAACTTTAAAAACAGTATTATTATAGTAATATTTAACTCCAAGGAAATAACAAAAATTTTTACTCTCCCAGTTATTCTCACGCATGCATGCACAGTTTCAAAATGCCAGCTGGTTTTGCCTATTTTTACGCAGAAAGAAGAATTTGGCATGCAATTGGACAAGTGGGTGATTAAAGTGAAGGATCTGTTTTGTTTTTTTTGTTCAAGAAGGTAGCGTTTTGCGAAAATTAGAGGATTGGTTGATTGGATCCAAAAACTAGGCGCTTGCCAACCATTTTCATAAAGGAAGTCAATGAGTTTCTCGAAAGTATTTTATGTCTCTGTCAAAAACAGCAACCTTAATCCGGAAAGTGTAAAAGAGAATTTATTGCATACCTGCTACACTGTGCTTCAGGCTTCTGAGGGAACATGGATATAAAGTTCTACCTGGTAATTAACCAATTTTCCCCACATTCTCATTATGTGACATTAATGAACTTGATCATTTCTATATATATATATATGCATATATAGACCCCCACAAACTAACATTTGGTTTATTTCAGATATACTTGGTAACTTCTTACACATGAAAAAGGGTATAGTGATGAAGAAAAGCTCATTTGCTAGTGATGTTAAAAGATCTTACCCTTGGAAGTTCTTGAGGCCTCACACTTCCAGGCTTAGAAGGAGAAAATATCTTGGATGAAGCCAAAACTTTTGCGATCAATTTTCTCATGGATGCTGTCACTCCCACTTCCATCATTATCAACTCACATGTCAAACCTTGTGGAAAGAAGTGGTTCATGCCGTGGAGCTTCCGTCCCTTTGGAGAGTAAAGTGGTTTGACGTCAAATGGCATGTGAAGCAATGCGAAGAGGAGAAGCTTGCACGGACCTCACTTTCCACTTGAATTGGCTAAGCCTAAATTTCCAGCTTATGGTTCAGGCCAAGCTTCCAGAAGGAGATAAAGGAACCTTATACAAAATTATTTTGAACAAGCAAATATTAATTTAATTTTTTTGAGGGCCACTAAGTATGTCACGTTTGATAACAAGTTATATTTGAGAAATAATTACTTCTTTTTTTCAAAAATTGTCTCAGAAAATTTTAAAATTATGAAGTGTTTTGAATCTAAACATACACTTTATGTCTGTGCACTTTGACATTTAGGTGAACAGGAGAACCTTGGCATAAAAAAAGAGTTGAGCTTTGCAAGAAATAGGTTGGTTGGGTAGCTTCATGTGTGCAGCAGGGAGTTGCTTTTGAGCCGAAATACAAATCCTTGAGGAAATGAGGCACCACTAAAGTAATTATTTTTCGTACTAGTGATTGATGATGTTTTGGTATTCACGCCTCATTTGAAGAATTAGAAGCCGTTCACCATGGCATTTGATAAGTTCGTTCATTTATTTCCAAGATAAGAGCTAGATTGTTATATCTATGTAGAGCTTCCATCAAGCTTGCTTATATTGCTCGATTATATTCGCCTTATACTTCCTGACTATCTGGAAGTATTTCATTGTATTCATATATGCAGATGGGATGCCAAGAAAGCAGAGGCAACGTCCACGAGTACATGAGGATTTGCTTCAATGCACTTAATGATAAATACAAATGAAACTGCTTATGAAATCGGCGGAGAAGAGAACTTTAACACGGTGTTACCTTACCTAAAGAAA
>JAVHNN010000048.1:0-42235 GCA_031439585.1 Pterocarpus macrocarpus
AGCAATATTATGTTATCAGGTGGGTCCTGATGGCTTTGTCCCGTGTAAATAGCAACTTCAAAGAGGTCTGATGAAAAGCATACGACTTACCCCAAATGACTGATGAAAAGCATACGACTTACCCCAAATGACGTGGCAAAGTCCAGACGGTGATGTTCCCCGAGCTCTTCGAGTCCATGTAATCTTTAGGGCTTTCAACATCAACAGCTGAATCAAGCTTGGCAGAATAAGCTTCTAATTTGCCATTTTATAAATAATTGGTTAAACTGTAAAATTGAATACCTTCTCATCTATCTCTTTTCCAGGGCAAAGTGAGAGGAAGTCCTTCCGTGAGAGCTTTGTGTCTCCGCTCTTCATTAGCAATTCACTGTCACAAGGAAATTGGTTATCCTATTTGGAAATAGATAACTACCCATAAAAGCCCTGACATTGATATTTACAATTGAAGAGTCACCTTTCTTCAAGTTCATGGCCAAACACTTAGAGGCAGATATGGCATTCTTCTTTTGATAATAGCATCTCCGGAGTTGGCCTGAACTTGCATTTTAGATCCTACATCCGATATAAATGCAATGCTTTAATCAAACTTGAAAGCTTGGGCTAAATTGGTATAATTATATTATTATAACCATAAAGATCAATTACGAATTTTTACCTTAGGAATGACTTCTCCTTTACGTTCTTTCAGCAGTCTACATCCCATGACACTCGTCATGAGGGCCTCTTTAGCATTACATCCCGGGGTGCAGTAGGTGGTGTTTGTTCTGAATGGGCTTTCTTGCGAGGCTTTGATGAAGGACTCGGGGAAATGAACAACTTCTTCCCAACTATATTTCTCGTTGTCGCTGATTGGTTTCCCATTTGTGCGAAACCGATGGTAGGTTATGTTAGTCAATATTTAGGTGGGTGCCCTCAACGAGCGCTTTGGGCGTAGGTGGGCCAAGGGGGCATTACCTTTACGAGTGACTTTCGATAGTTTGTCTGACCCACCTTGTTTGAGAATCTCATCATCAAGGTTTATGACATTCACGTTTAGGGCCTTTCTAGGTTCATGATGTATTCATCCCATGAGCCTGGTAAGTCTGTCGTCAGGCCAAAGCCAGGAGTGAGTGGTTGCATCTCCTCATTGTCACTCCCCCCAACACTATAGTTGTGTCTTGTTCGTTGTCAAGCTCATTGTGGTCGACCACTCGTTTCCCTTTGTCGGACTTGCTTTCAGTTATTATAGCTTGTTGCGAGCGAGCGTGCTGCATCAAACTATGGTGTGTTTCGTGCACTGATGCAGCAAGTCCAATGGTTGGATTTAGTCCAGTCGACATGGCCTTCTCGATAAGTTGTAAAGAATCCTTCATACCCGTGCACAAGCATTCTAATTTGTCGTGTATGCATGCTTTGGCCAAAGTTGAAAAAATAGACAGCAAATGGTGATCATGCTTCCATTACACGAACGTTGCCACTAATTGTAAATAATAACACAAATAAACCTCGGTGAGTGCATTTTCACCTCAATGGCAACCAATACTCTGTGCAACGTATCTGATGGGAGCATCCCCAGTTGTTGTGTACGTTCTTGTGAGCTTGACTTCCCCTGTCGAAGTATATAAATTGGTTACTTATTTTGGCCGACAATGCATGAGGGATAGTCCAGCTTTATACTCAAAACGAAAAAAAGAAGAAATTCACAAGCTGACTCGTGGAGGGGTGGAGGGGAGTAGGTTTACGGTGGCATGGAGTATCAGGCCAATGGCATCTCTGGACAATTCACTACTCTTATTGTGGTCATCCTCCTCGTTGGCATCGCTACAAAAACATCAGATGACGTGCTCAGTCAAGGTCCAACAAGGTAACTAGTAACCCAAATGTAAGAATACATAAGGGCACAACATGAGGTCTCACCTGCATGCAGCCATCGAATGCACCTTCTATGTAGGAGCTTGAGTGTCTTTCTTATCCATGGATTGCGCATGTGATGAGAAACAAGCAACGGAGAAAGAGGATATGCTTTGTACTCCACCAAAGCTGTCTGGGTTGCCCTTTGTACTCCACCAAGGCCTTCTGGGTTGCCTTAGTACCATATACCCTATGCTGGAAGCAGTGTTTTAAATTGCGGTTGCGGCTGCGGATGCGGTCGCGGTTGCGGTTGTTGTGATTGCGGGTATTGCGACTATCGCGATGCGTATTGCGGCCGTTGCGGTGTGATTTCTTTTTAAGTTTGTCGTTTGAAATTAAGCTCCGTTCTTCGTTGTGGCTGACGCGCCCGTTGCGGCCTGTAACGCGCCCGGCTCCGATGTGGTTACGTTGCGGTTAATTTATGTGAATGAGCGAAACACCGCAATTGCGGTGTGATGCAGTTGTGGCCACCGATATTGCGGCCGCATCACGTGATGCGGTCCGCAATTTAAAACAATGGCTGGAAGAGGTGTTTAGGGTCATATGGTTAAAAGACAGTTCTTCCTTCCCAAGGCATGATTACACTGGTTTACAGTGGCAACACTCGTTTAGTCAGATTAATGTACCCATTAAGATTGGATTAATATGAAATCTTGAGTTGGAATTAAAGTTAGAAGGAGAAAACTAGAAGGAATGGAGGATTAGGATGCTATCTAGGTGAAGAGTCCACGGCAGTCCAGATGGCGGAGTATATGGCTCTATCTACAGCTAGTTAAATCTGATAAAACTATTTTTAAATGAAAGTAGACATTTAGGGCTTTCCATACATATATAATATAAGGTTATTGGATTAGTATTGAGGGAGATATGAATTTTTGAAGATTGACCTAGGAATCAGGACTTATATCCAGGCAGCGTGACTTGAGAAAGGTGTAACTCACCCTACACAACTCCAAATTCAGTGAAACTAAATTTGTTAGAAAGCTTACACATAAGGGAACATCCATAATGAAATTCTGAGTTTGTTATGATCCCATTTGTTCCTAGTGGTTTGAGGAAGTTACCCTATATCTAAACCAGGCCAAAAGAAGGTAGTTCAAGAAGGTCAGATTTCAAGACTTATAACTCGAGCTATACTAAAGTAAATGAAATGAAACTTGTTGAAAATGAAAGGTTGTCCTATTAGATTTGATATGACACCAATTTTGTATGATTTGGATTTGCTTTCAATTTTTACTGAATTTTTACTTCCAAGAGTATAATTCAGACTAGTGACTGAATAGGGTGAGGTAAAATTTAAATATCTTGAGCTACATATATCAAAATGAGATGTGACCAAAAGGGTTAAAAACTAGACACCTAGAGCTATTTCATATCCAAAATTCAAGTTTAAATGAGTTGAATAGAAGTAAAGGTGGATTATACAAAATTTGGGCAGAACTGAATAGACTTGGCAGAAATAACCAAATTGATGGTTTCAAGTGTTAGTGAACATATAAGGCTTGAGTTGAAGTTTGCAAGTTTTACCTTGATAGATATGTTAGAATGATTATATTGCTATGACTGGTTTGTCTGTGAGATTTGGCACTATTCATGGGGAAATGGATCTGATCCGTTATGCTACCAAATTTATGGTAGAAGTCTATGAAACTATGAGTATTTATATTACAAGAAATTTATGATATGAACAGCTATGCATTATTATGAATATGTATGTGAAAATTCTATATGCAAGAATGATTGAAGTATGATGTGAGGTATATGAAAATAAATGATGAAGCATATGTATGAGTATATTCAGCATGTCTATGCATGACTATGTATGAGAACGAAAAGACATGAATATATTATATGTGATCCCTTCACTTAGAGGCAGTTGCACTTTGAATCCCTTCCTGTGAAGCTAAATAAGATAAAATATGAATCCTTTCACTTGGAGGCGATTGCATATTGAATCCCTCCCTGTGAAGCAGTTAAATAAGATAAGATATGGTTCCCTTCACTTGGAGGCATTTGCACATTGAATCCCCTTCTTATGAAGGCAGTTAAAAGACAAAGATGTGGGTCCCTTCACTTGGAGGCAGTTGCACATTGAATCCCTCCCTGTGAAGGTAGCTAAAACTATAAGATCCCTCTACCTTGGAGGCACGTGGTCAGATGAGATCCCTCAATTCTTGAGGCACGCGACTAGAAGAGATCCCTTCAATTTAGAAGCACGTGGCCAAAATAAGATCCTTCCAAGACTAGAGGCACGTGAATCCCCTTGTGGGTTAGTCTGTGTGATGACGGTCACGAGATGAGCTAACGAGCTCACTCCTAGATCAGACTATCCAAGGGCAGTAAAGACTAAAGGCTAAAGACTAAAGATTAATGCATATGCAAGCACTCCACTCACATGAGGTATGGTATCGACCTAGCTAGTGTGAGTATAGGGGACAAGGCTTACATGAGGCATGGCATGACCCAGCTAGTGTAAGTATCGAAAAATCATGGTGGCATGTGTAAAGATTTTATGATGAAAGATATGATGATGAGTCTATATTCCTAAGAAACGTGACATGGCGATCACGCTCTGATGGGGTATGACATGACGATCATACTCTGGAATATGGCATGATCAACAGAAGATAAAGAAAGAAAAGTAAATTTTATGTATCTGCATAACTTCAATTACAAGCAAAGTCATGTATAGATGTTATGTCTCCAGTATATTGATGCTATAGTATCTTAATATGTTGCAGTTATTATTCATAGTATAATTCATGAATTGACTTTGTATTGGCTCTCTCGGATGCCAAGTGTATGAGTAAAATGAATTTTGCTTCGGATAATATATTTTCGAACTATAAAATATAACAGCTTGTATAACATGTTCAC
The DNA here is from genome assembly GCA_031439585.1 of Pterocarpus macrocarpus. Classification (NCBI taxonomy): domain Eukaryota; kingdom Viridiplantae; phylum Streptophyta; class Magnoliopsida; order Fabales; family Fabaceae; genus Pterocarpus; species Pterocarpus macrocarpus. Next base: position 4,768 of record JAVHNN010000048.1, read on the forward strand.
CTCTTTCATAATAAATCGAAGCAAACTGGAGATGACAGTGATGACATTATGTATGATACTTAGAGAATCCTACTGAGAATTCAAAATTCTCACTCCTATTTCCGTGTTATCTCCAGATAGTTCAAGAAGTTCCGAAGACGGTTGAAGTTGCTATCAGATAAGGTCCGCTCAGGTAACAGTAACAACTCTAGGGTGTGGTACTATGACTTAAGCATAGTACTTACTTGGGAGGGTGTTATAATAAACAAATAGTCAGCTAGTCCTAGCAATTATATTCATCATAGATATATCAGTATAACATTATATTGTGTAAAATTACCTAAAACTTATGTATTTGAACCTTTCATAGCTCATAGGATCCGTAAATCAAGATTTTCTTAAGTCATGGTCTTATCCTTAAATCTGCCCTGTTCTTTTAAATTTCATTTAAATTTCATTTTAATTTATTTTGATCTAAAAAATTAATACAATGTAGCTCTATTTGTCTACTTTTAAATCTATTTCATTTCACTAAATTTTGATATGTATAACTTGAGTTATTAAAGTTTTACTCAAAGCTATCTTGTTTCCTGACAGACTTGCACACTTAAATTTAGAAAATTACTAAAAATTCATCTGTTATCATTTTAATCCAAATTTTATATCATCATGTAGCTATTTGGATCATCTTTCAATCCTCAAGTTTCACTCCAATTGGATAACTAGAGCTTAGGTTATGAGCTCCTCAAATAGACTGCCTTGTTTCAACACAAATAAAGCATAGGTCAACTTTAAAGAATTACTGGGGAAAATAAACTTCGATTCTGATTCTGAAATTTTTATGACATGATACCCTATGTATTAGCTTTCTAATAAAATTAGTTTCATTTAATTTGAAGTTGTGTAGGGCAAGTTATGCCCCTTACATCATACTCTAGTCAAGGTAGAGAGTGAATTTCAACATGCAACTTCTAAAAATCATAACTAATTCATTTTAAATCCAATGGTCTTATAATTTATATGGTTAGATTACTTGAAGTCTAGCTTCATATAAAATTAGTTTCACTTGAATTTGAGTTCTATAGCTTGAGTTATGGGAGTAAGCCATATGGACAATGCCTAGGTTTCTATCTCACATCTTCTCTATATTGGTTCTATCTTGTTCTTTTGATCTACTTTTCAATCTAAACCAAGTTTTCCTATCTTAATTCGCTACAAAAGGGTCATATAAATATCATACAATATCAAATACATGATCACACAAGACATCTAATAACTAAGGATTTGAGCTACCCTATCTCAAAATCCTTGAAACTATCAAAGTAAGAGAAACCAAGAACAACATCCTAGCTTTCTTCTTCCTTCATGGCAGGGAACCTATATGGAGATGGAGAGCCTCCACTTAATGCCTAATCATCAAATAATAAGAGGGGTTTTATAGAGGAAGAGATAAGGATCAACTTTTAAAATGATAAAAGATGGAATTTTAGTAATTTCTAAATTTAAGTGTGCAAGTTTGTCCGAAGCAGGTAGCCTTGAGTAAAACTTTAATAACTCAAGTTATACATATCAAAATTTAGTGAAATTAAAAAGGTTTAAAAGTAGACAAACAGAGATACATTCTATTAATTTTTTAGATCAAAATGAATTCAAATCAAATTTTAGTGAAATTTAGAAGAGCAGGGCAGATTTAAGGATAAGGACATGACTTAAGAAAATTTTGACTTAAGGATCCCATAAGCTATGAAAGATTCAAATGCATAAGTTTTACGCAATTTTACACTAATATAATGTTATATTGATATATTTTCTATGATCAATATAATCACTAGGACTCGCTGACTATTTGTATATTGGCATGCCTTTATCTTTTAGCTATTATGCAATTGAATTCTCGCCAGAAATATGTGGAAGCCATGAGTATGTATATGTCATTTACCTGAACATCATGCATGCAAGAATGTTTGAAAGTAAGATGTGAAGCATGTGCATAAGCGCATGTGGCATATCTATACATGCACTCATGCATGATGATATACAAGAATGAAAAGATACTAAGAACTTACAAAGGATGTATGGAGTCGATCTTGATGTAAAACTTGGGCCACCCCACTGATTAAGAGGAATAGACCAGTGTAAGAGTTGGGGAAAGTAAACCCATCACTCATGTATAGATACGAGCTCGAACCTGAGAAGCAGGCTATTACCTAGAGGTAAGAGAGGCATTCACCTCCAAGGGACCAAGTACAAAAGAGCAAGATGCAAGTTAAAGAAAAGAGATAAGAAAAAAGTCAAGCACTGCATATGTCAAGAATGTGCATTAGCATATGCATATTTATGCATTTTGTTGTGTTATAATGTTATTGTGACTATGATTAAAATGATATATTGTTATTATTATACTTGTCATGAGGTATGCCAAGTGATTGCTAAAAGTAATCCTGCTTTAAGAAATATGTTTTCAAACTTAAAATATAACCAATGCCTACATGTATGTGTCCACATTTTTATAATAAATCGAAGTGGCTGGAATATTTATGATGACACTCTATATGATTAGCAGTTTGAGTTTACCTACCGAGAATTTTAGGTTCTCACTTCATATTTGTGTATTTTTCCATAAAATTCCAGTCCCTAAGCAAGGCTCCAAATTTGAAGCAGAGTCTTAGGACATTCACCACGCAAGACCCAAACTTGAGATTAGTCTGGAAAATGGAAGCTGGCATCCAGTATCCACTAAGTGATGATCTTAGGCCGAGATGTGCCCGACGTATAAGATTGGGTTCCTTTAAATTACAATTCTTTTGGTTTTTTTTTTTTTTTTTTGTAGCAAATGTTTTTGGCATTTTAGCTCCTTATAAAATAAAGGATTGTGAAATTTAAGTGATATGTGTGTGTGTGTGTGTGTGTGTGTGTGTGTGTTATATTTTCTCATTTTAAAGCCTTTTATAGTACTCGTAGTAACCTCTAGATATGGCCCCATGACTCGAAAGGCGTATGTGTTTGGAGGAAACCCAATGTAATCAAATGAACAATACAACTCTTACTAACTAAGTACATCAAAAGACCTTACAAGACCCATATTCTCAACATATTTCTTAAATACCATGGGCCTACATCCTTTAGTTAGGGGGTCAACAAGCACCTTGTAATACCCTCCCAGATATAGTACTATGCTTAAGTCATAGTACCACACCCTGGAGTTGTTACTGTTACCTGAACGGACCTTATCTGACAGCAGCTTTAGCCGTCTTCGAAAACTTCTGAAACTATTTGGAGACAACACGGAAACAGGAGTGAGAATTATAAATTCTCAGTAGGATTCTCTAATTAACATACATAATGTCATCGTTGTCATCTCCAGTTTGCTCCGGTTTATTATGGAAAAGTGAACATGCTATACAAACTGTTTAATTTTAGTTTGAAAAATATATTATCGAAGCAAAGTTTACGTTTACACATAGACTTGGCATTTGGGAGAGCCTACTCAAAATTAATTCATGAATACTACCATGGATATTAACTGCAACATATTAATCCACACATAACATCAATATGCTGGGAGCATAACATCTGCACATAACTTTACTTGTACTTGAATTTATGCATATACATAAAACTTGCTTCTCTTTCTTTATCTTCCTTTACTTGTTACACATATTCCAGAGTATGATCACCATGTCATACCCTATCAGAGCGTGATTGCCATGTCATACTCCTTAGGAATATAGACTCATCATCATATCTTTACATGCCACATTCCAGAGTATGATCACCATGTCATACCCCATCAGAGCGTGATCGCCATATCACGTTCCTTAGGAATATGGGATCTCTATTCGATACTTACACTAGCTGGGTCATGCCATGCCTCATATAAGTTCTATCCCTATACTCACACTAGTCGGGTCGATGCCATGCCTCATGTGAACGGGTGCTTTGCATATGCTTTAATCTTTAGTCTTTAGTCTTTAGTCTTTAGCCTTATCGCCTTGGATAAACTACTGGCCTTGGAGTGGTTTTGTCGCCCCACCCATGACTGCCATCACAACTCAATCACCCACAAGGGATTCACGTGTGCTCTCTCATTCTTGGAGAGTGGGACTCATGTTTTTATCATTTAACCGCCTTCACAGGAGTGATCTTAATTAATCGCTGGTCGAGCTGAAGGGATTCTACATTTAATATATTCATTGCTTTTCATTCTCATACATGGTCATGCATAGGCATGCTTTGGATGTACTCATACATATGCTTCATTATTTGTTTTCATATTCATCATAATTCATATCATACTTAACTCATCCTCGTATAGAAACACATTCCTAGTTTCATAGACTTCTCAGAAATCTAGCAAAAGCATAATGATCAGTTCTTGCTTTCCTCAAATTTAATAAGCAAGTATTCAGCATATCAACTTAATAAAGAAATCTCCTCACATCATTCCATTCATATAATGCAACATATTTCATTGATGTTTTAATCATCAAACCCAATGCACAAGTATTGTAATGAATAGGTTTTCTGTTTCACTACTTGCATTCAACCTGATTTTTGTAAATCCTGCCATAATCTCTATTTAACTCCTTTCTGTACCTCAATTTTGGATATGTTAAAGTGGTATGTGGCTATTTTCTAACCTCTTTGGTCCCATCTAATTTTGATAAGTATAACTTAACTTATTTTGGTTTTATCCTGGCATGCCCAGCAGCTGGCCAGAATTGCACACACTTAAAAGTAAAAATCCATTAAAAATCGAAAACTGATTCAAATCATACAAAATTGGCCTCATATTAAAGCTAACAGGAGATCCTTTCATTTAAAAAAAGTTTCATTCCATTTGACCTGGTAGGGCTCGATTTATAAGCCCCGAAATCTGACCTTTCTGAACTACCCTATTTTGGCCTGGTTTGGACATAGGCAAACTTTCTTAGATAACTGGGAACAAACGGGGACATTATTATCTAATTCTAAAATTTTTATGGAAAATTCTCCTATGTGTTAGCTTTCTAAAAAAGTTTGTTTCACTCAATTCCAAGTAGTATAGGTCGAGTTTTACCCTGAAAAACCCAGTCTGCCCAGAATCAAAGTCAAAAACCTAGGTCGAATTTCAAAAATTCATATCTCACTCAATACTAATCCAATGGCCTCATATGATATATGTATGGAAAGACCTGGATATCTAGTTTCATTTAAAAATTAGTTTCATCAAATTTAATTGGTTTTAGGCGAAGCCGTGATACTCCGTCGTGTATGGATTGTCGAGGGTTTTCGTTCTCCATTCCCTCGCCTATTCCTAATTTCCATCCTCTTTTCTTGCTTTCAATTCGAATTTAATCTCACAAACAGCCAATAAACCAGCCATATATCATCATAATCATTCAATAAATACATCCAAAAATGAGAAGAATAGGCCCCAATCAACCACACATAATCAAAAGAACAAGAACAAAGTGGGAATCTCTACCTTCTATTTTGATGTAAATAATCATAGCTAGTCTTGAGTTCTAGTGAAGGATATGGATGCAAGAAGTTTGAGGGAGGCTGAAAGTGGAAGAAGGGAGATGAAGAGGATGAAGAAAAGAGGAGAGGAAGGCTGTTGGAAGAGGAGCTCGAAAATCGTGTGGAGGAATACATGAAAATCTGATTTAAAGGAGTAGAATGTAGTTGGCTTCCAAGGCTTTGATCGTTGAAACACAAGAGGTCAAATTCAAACAAGCTTCCTCATTTTTGGTGGGCAGTGGCCGCCACTTACTTTGAAAACACTAGCCAGCTACCAGCTTCAACACTTAAAGTGAGGCTGGCTTGATGACTTGGAATTCTATCGCTTTGGCTTCCTGATGCTTAAAATACCGTGAATCTTACCGATTGTCTTTAAATAAACTGAAACCATGAAGAATTTTGTGAAGTTTTTATATGTTTCTATTCTAATTATTTCTAATCCTAATATCTTTAATTAACACTTAATTAGTTCTTCTAATTAATCTCTAATTAATTTCTAATTAGCTTACTTATCCACTAAAATCAAATTAATCAATTAAAGGTGTAAATTAATCGCTTTGCAAATTGAGGCCTTCTGCTTCTCTGCTTTTTCATGACTAATGGCATTTTCACACAAAAAAAAAAAAAAAAAAACAAGTAATTATGGGTAAGTATAGGGACATCCCATGTCATTTCACACATATGGATACCTCCGTATTCAATCTGTGCCGAGGTGCTTAGGTTTCTAATGCGCTTTGCTACGTGATTCGCTTCGCTTAAAACCTTATTCTCGCTTAATTCTATCGACATACTGACCTAACATTATTTTTTTTTGTAAAAAGTTTAAGGATTACAAGGTGATAAATAACAAAAGTTTGCCATTACATATTTCCTATTACGCTATAATACAGGGACGTTACAGCACACTCCTCAAGCAATACATTATCATGAGGGCCCCAATCGCACAATTCTAGTGCAATCACAATCTTATTAGTTTTCACCGAGCAATCACATTAAAAGACATAAACCACTAAGGTTTAAGCATGTGATTTCAATAAAACTATCGTAGCTCCACTGTTAAATAACATTAATAGCAAATAAACATAGCCATCATAATTCATGTTATCAAGGATTTTCAAAATTATATATGTAGCATGGAAATAGAACCAAACAACTGGCTCCCCACCAATTTTTGAAATTAAGCAAGAATGTGATTTTTCAATTTTGGGCATAGTCATATTTTTCATGAATGTTAGGCATGCCATATCATCAGATAATCACACGCGAGCAAAATGCACAAACACACATACCTTATAGCTTACTCATTAAAATAATCAACATTTTCTTCCAAATCCGCTAAATACAATTTCAAGCATAATTTCATGGATAAACTTACATATCCATCATGCCCAAAGACCATATACATACAATTTCCATCCTTTTTAAGAAGCTAAGTAAGCTAGCCAAAGTTTGCAACATTATAGTGTAATTACTTTATTAAAGGGAAAAAACACGACATGAAGTTGGAAAATAAAATACAATCAACCTTTAGTTAATCCAATGGACACCAATATGACAATCGCCACCATAACAAAGAATTTAAAAACAGTAATATACAAACTCAAACAATTGGGTGAGGATAGCACATCTTACACAGAACAACCTTAGAAAATTCAACACTTGTGGGTAGAAGAATTTTTCACCAGTCAACATAGTCCCAAATTTTCATTCTATTTGAACCAACTTATTCATGTCCACCTATGGGTAGGTAAATGCACTAATTGGTGTAAACAACAAAAACATCCCCAAATCAACAAGTAGCTCCTCTAACTTCATGTGAATAAGTCACTATTGTGATAAATGTCCAAATTAGTGTAAATGGGCTCCAAAACAAAGGGATGACAATTTAGTCCATTAAACCATTTTTCAACTTTCATGCATGAATTCTCCCTAAAGCATGTTTTTCTCCAAGAAACACAATATGACATACTCTTCATAAAGTCACATCACTTAAATGGTGAACACTAATTTACACAAAAGTGAACTTTAACATATATACCATGCAAATCAAAATAATCAGCATTAGACTATAATTTAATTAACACAGAAAGATAATGGGAAGTCAATTAGACTGGAATGAGAGCACTTAATCTGTTTCCATGAATTAGTTACACTAGCTTCATAAATAAACTACCTTGTGTAATGTCCTCAATTTTGTCTAACCTAATTAGCCTTTTTAAAGCTGATCCCCGGCTAATTAGGAGAAGTTAACGATTAACTGAGGACTAATCTTTCAGCTAATCTCGATGAGCAAGAGCTAGCAAATTGAGTTCAAGTCAATAATTGGAATTATAACACTCTAAACATTTTAATTAAAACCTAATTGTCCGAACTCTCCTAATAATTCGTGAATCTCTAGAAATATAGTTAAGCTATCCAATCTTATTAATTAAGTACAAGACAATTGTTCTACCTTCCAATCCAATTGGAGATAGATTAATTCTTACACCCTAATTACATAATTCATAAGATTAATTCTTTTTAGAGGAAAACATCTTAAAAGTGTAATTAACCAAAATCAGTTAAAGAGCAATTAAACTAATCAAATTAATTGCTAACAATTTGGGTAATTCTAATAGCTTTGAAAATTTAAAATTCCTCTCAATGGTCGTGCATAGAAATTCTCTGGCCAAGACAAGGGCAAATCCAACCATCCATTTGCCTTCTCATCATGCACTCCTAGATTAAGGGCCTATGGTAGTAGTATCTTTTTTAGTCAAGACAAGAGAAGTACTTTCCTCTCTAGTAGGATTATGCCACATGGAGTGATCTTATTCAATCAAGCCAATCCCAAGAGTAGTGCCTTCCTTTAACCACTTGGAGAAAACACAAAATAGTCCGTGAGCATGCCCCAAAAACTCAAAGAAAACACAAACTCCACCATTTTACTCCTTCAAGGTTCCTAGCCTTCTCTACTTGAAAAAGAAGCTAAACTCAGCCTACTTTCACTCTGCTTGCTTGGAGAAGCAAAACCCATCAGCCTTTCAACCCCCTAAATTTTGGGCCTCCCAAATTAGCCCCTCACTTTCCCATTTGTGACTTTCTATCCTCTCACTTCAAAGCAAAAGTTCTCTCACTCTCTCTAAGCCTCACTTCTAACTCTCTCTACTCTTCCAATTCCCTCTTGTTTTTCTTTTCCACTTTCACACCCCATCCAACCTTCTTTCCTCTTTCACCACCCCCTCACAAGCCCTTTAAGGACCACCTCCTTGGTTCTTTGGAGGAAGCAAAACAAACACTCACTACTAGCCCCATTATCAAGCTTCTCTCAATAGCCAAGTTGAGGCCATCTCCAAACACCTTTCTATCCCCTTCAAGCTTTCAAGAGGATCTCTTGTGAGTAGTGACTCTAACCCTCCTTTTTTTATGTGTTCTTCAAGCCCTGAACTCCCAAGCCTCTCCATAGCTGTGTGGTTCTAGGACTTGTTCCAAGGCCTCATGGCCATGCTTCGTTGATACGATGGCGAGTTTTCATGTAAGTTGTGTCCTTTCTCTTTTGGCAATCTAAATTTTCATTGCAGGTATGTCAATTGTTAGTTGAAAACCAAATTTTTTAAAATTTAAAACATTGAGTTAATATCAAGATCTTAAAGATTAAAAAGTGGTTTTGGAAGAGAAAAGTTGATCACTTGAGGAAAAGCACTTTCTAATGTTTTTATAAAGAAAACCATTGAAACCAAAATTGTTGAAGTTGGAAAATCTCTATTAGTCTATATGGCATTGACTAATAACTCTTTCAATATAACTCCAATGCAATGAAGCTTAATTTTAAAAATGAAAATAGACTCATAGAGCTTTTTTGTACATATAAAATACGTAAATTTTGGCTTCTTAAAATGAGAGATATATGAATTTTCAAAGTGTCTATCTTCCAAGGTGCTCGGGTAAAGGTGTAATAAAAATCTTAATAACTCCGAGCTATACAAAAACATTTTTGGAGTGGGACTAACTTTGTTAGAAAGCTAAGACATAGAGGAATATCCTCAGTAAAATATTTTTGGCAGATTCCTTGTGAGGAGCTCATAGTAATGTTTAAAATTCACTATTGTGAAATAAATCTAATGTAGACAGTAATGTAACAGTCAAAATAAAATGTGCATATCTCAAGTGACAAAAATGAATTTTTTGAGTGGGTTTATTTTGTTTAAAAATAGATCTCAGAGAAATATAATAATACCAAAATTGGAAACTCAATAGAGTAAAAGATAAAATTATGGCGTAATTTCCTAAAGTTATCTGCCTTCCAATCGTGTAAAGGTAAAATCTGGTTATGGTTAAGTTTAAAGCGTTAATGAGAAATAAGCTTTAAGACATTAAGACCCTTACATTAAGATATTGGAAACTCCTTCATAAGTCACCTTAAAAGCTCCAAAAAGAATAATACATTTAAATTGGCTCCTATGCTCTAATAAAAAGAATTGACACAAGAGGCAATTTCCAATTAAAAGCTTGTGACTAAATTTACTAAGTTAAGCTCATAAGACTTTCAAGGCTGTGTTATAGTATGCCTCTACGTGCATCCACTTCATGAGGACGATGATGATATGATAATAATGATACGATGATATATGATAAGGATGATGTTGATGATAATGATAACAATGATAACTGATGATGATATGATAGTGAATGATGATGTATGAATAAGGGATATGTTGATTTATATGACGCTTAATGATATTTGGACATTGGATTCTGCTCAGTTGGCAAAATTTTGGGAAACTTTGGTTTAGCTGCATTATGTCAGCGAAATGGATCTTGTAGAATAATTTTCTGCATCATAAGTCTTAATAAGAAGAGAGATTGAACTAAGGGAAAGTGATCCCTCTCAAAAGTGTGGAAAGTGACCTCGCATAAGAAGTTCTCCCTCTACCCACGCACTCCCACATCGTGCATGACGCTTCGACTCCTTAGCTAGTGCGAGATATAGGGGATAGGGCTTATGATGGCAGGTATGGCACGCACCCAAATAGTGTAAGTACTGAAAGTTATAGCTCATTAATGGCGACTACTTGTAGACTGTTTGAGCTCATTACCTACTTATGTTTAGTGGGTGAAAAGAAAAAGACTTGCAAGATAAAAGTCAAGTTAAGAAAGCAAGCTGACCTTGATCCAAACCCTTGAAGTGAAGAAGTTAAGAGAAGCTTATAGCATATCCATGCATGTTTTATGTAATTATAATTGTTCTCCTATGCTTGTTATGATATAAATGATTTGAGGGTATGTTAAAATTGAATCAGCTTCAGATATTTATATGTTTTCAAAACCCAAGAATTGGACCTTATGGATGCCTCATCACGTTTTCATTTATAAAATCTCAAGTGGTTGAGGATGTTGACAATGACACTTTGGTGTCGTTTAAGCCTCCCATCGAGAAATCTAATTTCTCATCCTAGTTATTTTTCCGTATCATCACCAGATCCTCAGATGGTGTACCCTGGTGAGTGGAGCATGTATTTCCTACCCTCTATCATGAGTGGATTCTTCGACGAGGATGCTTAGGCCATCATGGCAACGGTAACCACCACAAATGCGTGTGCAACCTACTTTTACCTTCGTCGTATACGCCGGTGAGGATGTGGGGCCCGATGCCCTAGCCGACATTCCCCTCGCCACCTACCATGGATAGCCAACGAGTCTTTGGGATTTCCTCCCTTTGAGCTATTACCCGATATTGACATGGAGCTGATGTCTCCGAAGATGCCTGGCTGCCAAGCTCCCCGCCTCACCCGCTGATTCTTGTGGATTGAAGCCGAGCTCTACTTCGGGCCACCTCCTAGGCTGCAAACTACGCTTCACGCATATGCCTTGAGTAACTATCCTGGTTACTTCGCAGGAGGATCCTTCCAAGGAGCGATTCCTGTAGTCGCTAGCTATGACCCGAATCAGTCCGGGCCCGAAGTCAAGGCTGCGTCATTGTCAATCAAGGTGATTCGTGAGGGGGCACCCTCATCATACGCATCGCCTCATGTCCCCGAGGGCTTGAGGAGCTAGGAGGAGTCTGTGGTCTCCTCGGATCGCTACATCGCAGACGATTCGAGTGGTGCACAAAGAGACTGATCTTTAAGGTTTGGTGTAGAGCCACAGGTGCTTAGATTTTGAGAATCCCGCTTCTTCATGTATCTCTTTTGTGCTTTAAAGCTTACTGCTATGTTTATTTGGCATTTAGTATGTAATGCATGACTTAAATATGAGTACCTTATGTAATGAATGAATATTATGAATCATATTTGTGTGAGTAAGGAGAATGTGAGAAATTTCTTTTTGTTGATTAATGTATCTTGTATTGCTTTTATTCCACCTATGTTTTGGACTTTCCGCACGACACGCCATATATATCTATCTTTCTCGCCAAGCGCTTTATTTTTCCAAAATGTCATGAAAGCTTAATGACGACGATTTCAAAAAAAAAAAATTACCGTATTTTCCACGTGAACTTAATTCTAAAAAGCTGGGTTTAGCTTCTTCCACGAAAGCATAAAAGTAACAAAATAATAAAATGTCGTAATATAACTTAAAACGTAGAGTATAGGCTTGTTTATTAGGTGTTACAGCCTTTGCAATCTATCATTTAGTATGCTAACTAATTCACCCATACCAATTATTTATTCATACTCTCCAAAATTATGCTTTGACAATAAGATAGCTTCCTCCTTTCTCCATGCACTTAATAAATAATCAAGTGCCATAAAAACAATGATAATTAACAATTGCCATAACATTTATCATAAAATAATTTTACTTAGAGAAATAAAATATTATACCATGTAGTGGAAACTATGGTATCAATAAATTTCACTCTTAACCTGCTTTAATATTAAGCTCAATTGCTACTTAATTCCTACATAAAATAAATGCAAATTAACCATGACTATTATAACTCTCTCTCTCAAGTGTGTAAGTCCTAACATTAAAGTATATTTTCCCTCAACAAAAGGCTTTTTCATGTATTCATTGTCAGTGGAATCATGGTAGATGTCAGAATATCTCCTAATAATCCCATACTATGTTTAACTCATATTATGGAATTACCAGTTGTTACTTTTACTTCTAGAACTAGCTTTACCATTTGAAATTACTTTATACAGAAAATAGGGTAATTTTGTTTTTTTTTTTTTTTGAACAATGGAAACATAATAAACCTTTTAGAAAAACAAGAGCCAAGTGAGTATGCTGCGTAACATGTAATACTAAGTTGTTATCTTATACAATGCAAAGTGGGAGATGAAATGAATAAGAGCAATATAAAGAACAACCATTTCAGTATAAACATAATATCAATCCACAACCATCATAGTTATATATAGTTAATAAGTATCGCAACAAGTCATACATAATAAGTAATGGGCTTCCAATATCTATTGTCCTGCCATTTTACAAGATAACCTAACCAAATACAACATTGAAAAGTTAAATACATAAGAAATCTCTACCACCCAAACATGCCATACAAGAAATGACAACCCTATAACCTACAACCAAAAAAGGCTATCTCTTGCTAGCCAAACAAAGAGGGTGGCATCCATGTTCATCCACCAAATGGGAAGGTATCTATTCCCAAACCACCTGGGTGCATCATTCCCAATCGCCTCCCTCCATGGGCATAACCATGCCCACTAGGTACACAGATGCTTAGGAATGAATCCACATCCTCTGAATCCTGGGGTAGAATTCAAACCGCAATGGAAGAAGCGTACATCCAAAGAGAACTAAATCAACCGAAAGTTCGAGACGGCCTCCAAGCGTGTAGGGATCCCGGGCTGCAATAGGTCGCAGGAGGACTCGAGGGATCCGACTTATTGATATAGCTCCACAGGCCAACCAAGTGTTGTAGAGTCGTGACTTCCATCTATTAGGTACCCTGGGGATAAAAAGGTGGGATGGGATGACATCCATGGTAACTTCCTCGAATGGCTCATGAAGGCGAAAGAACTGACTCATCACCGTAGAACTAAACTCGATGGCTATGGAACATGTAGACCTTCATCGCCGCTGAGCAGCTTAGCACCGATGCATTCAACATCAAAGTGCCGAAGCTGCACAATGCATCACGGGAAACTCAATGAAAATCACCACCATGCCCCGACACCGCATCCTCCTCAAGATGACAACGTAAATGTAAGAATGAGAAATATAGGAGTTCTTAGCAAGATCGCGACTAGACAACATAATGTTATCGCTATCATTGTCCTGTACGCTAACTTCGTGTTTAATTATAAAAGCAAAGTGGGACATGCATAGTTCAATTTTAGAAATCTTGAAAACATAAGTTCCCCTAAGCTGGGTCTCTTTTTAAGTTTAGCATCATAATCATAACATAATATAATATCAAAGCTAGGAGAACATACATACTAAAGCATAACATAGACATTCATGAGGCGCATGGTAAATAAGGCTCCAATGTACTTCTACTGAAACCTCATATAGACTTAACCACGCTTTTTACTTTGACTTTACTTTCTCATACTTTACACGCAAGTGCTTAACATTCTTTACTTTTCCTTTGAAATTGACTATTTTATGACATGAGCTCATTCTCAGTGACTGGCCATCACACAAAGACAAACCAAATCGTACTAAGCTCCGGATAATGGTTACTCCCTAAGTTGGGAGGTTCCTTCCATATCTACCTTTGCCTCCATCATAGAGAGTCCATAAGTCTTTGTGTGATCACCGCCTTCTCACTCTTCCTTTTATCAAAGTGATCAAAGCGGTCATATCCTCTATTATTTTTTTCTTTATCATTATACTTTAAATGCATTATACTTAATGCTAAGATACATATGGACATGCAAATGATATGACTAAGTCCACAATTTTGATGAAATCCAAAGAAGATGACGGCTTAGATCTGAGCTTCCCCAAAATTTACCAAACATGGAAATTCAAACGAACAACCAATTATATTTGTCTCATATCATCATACTAACATCCATAATCATTCAATCATGAGTCAATGCCTTCAATCACACTTATCATACATCAAGCCTCAATGTGGCATCATACATTTATACTCCTAAAAGGTGTTAATAATTTGTATTATTCTTTGTAAAGAAGTCTTATGAGTCCTCATATATGATTCCTCATGTTTATGAAAGAACCATTTAGTTTAGTGTGAATGTGCGTGGGCAAACTTTTTAGCTACTTCTAATTCTTGAATGAAGTCGCTTTTCACTTTTAGGAAGTGTTTTCAAAGAGCTCATCTTAATGATTTGCTTATGTACATGTCTTAGGGAATGGTTTGTTTAAGTTAGCCAAGTTTTCATTCAAAACTTTTAATTTCCCTCGAGATAAAGTGCACAAGTGATTCCTAAGTTTATGATACATGTCTCAGAGGCCCTATTCATACTGGGTTGTTCCCAATGAATTTCAAGATCCCTTTAGTCCCTTTGGGTCATGACAATGCATAACTATACTCTCAATGAACCCAACAACACCATATGCCTATAAATCATCAAGAAGTGATTATTTTACTTATTCAAGTTGTAAGATTTCAACTTTTATAATTACTACAACAAAGATCCCACCTTTTTAATATTATATTCTCTTTATAAAAATAATTATAAAGTTTCAATCTTATGAAAGTGATGAGTCTCTAAGTTATATTCCATGTCTTAAAGTTTCCTCCTTTATAGAATAAATGAGTACAAGATGTTAACTTTGTGACTAAAAAGTTTTATTCTTTAAGAAATTTGACACTTCTTTAATCATTGTAAGACTATCAAGATCTCCAACTTTATGATTTAAAGTTGCTTTAAAGTTTAAAAATGATTCTTTCTTAAAGAAAGATTAGAGTTTTACTCAACATTTCTATCTCAAGGTTTATCCTTACAAGATTAAAGTGCAAATCTACCTCTTTATGTCTTTAGGATTCAATTTTTTAAGGGCATAAAATGACAAGTTTTCATTTTTATTACTTACAAAGCTTCATGTCTCTAAAAAAGTTTGACTTTTATACATATTCTCCTGTCCTCAAGAAGGACAAAATGAAACGTTAGGGAGAAGCATATACTCTTGTGCTATTTTCATGGTTTCAAAGAATAAACTTTTTCAAGTTTTATGCTTAGGAATGTTCTTAATCTTATCAAAATAATGTGGAAGATGTAAAAGAAAACTTTTTCAATCATAAGCTAATTATTTAAGGAAAAACAAACTTTAAACAAAACACCACTCAAGAATCATCATTCCTTTCCAATAACTCATAAGAAACATCAAGAACTACTGCATCAAAGAAAGAAAATGGAAACTTTGAAGCATTTAAGAAGTAGAAACTTTCAAATCAACTGAAGAAACAACCCATGAGCACAATCAGAACATACTTTGCCAAAAATGGAAACTTTACTCATGAAGAAAGCATGAAATCTTTCTAAGTTGTCACTTGAAGATCATGGCCATGGTGAAGCCGCCAAGCCTCAAGCTTCCTTAAGTAAAAACAAAATAGAAGATGATGGCTCCTCTCCAAAGGTAAAGTGGTGGCGCTGGGAGAGGACGAAGGCACTGGAGGCTCTTGAGCTCTTGTGAAAACCCGGGAGCGCTTTGTGGTGTGTAGATCTTGTCTCCGTAAAAGACCAAAAGACGTGGTATCTTGGAAGCCGCTTAGTGAAGAAGGTTTGGCTATAGAGGTGGAGAATGATCAGCAAAATGAAGAAGAAGAAGAAGAGGTAATGTGTAGAGAAATGAGAGGATTTGAGAGTCTGTAGAGAGAGAGTTGAAAAGTTACAAAATGAAAAAATAGATGTGCATGCAGGTGGAAAAAGTGTAGCCGTGAGCCTTCTTAAGGGTATGGGGAGATAATTTGTGTTATCTTCTATTAAGCCATTAGTGGGATTAAGAGTGACAAATTGATGATAAGGGAGATAAAACATAGTCAACTCTCTACATAAAAGTAGTCTTGCTCTAATACTTTTTCGCTTTTGTAACTGACATTATTCTTTACCTTATTAGTCTGGGCAGTAGACTACAATTTGAATTTTAACGATGTGATTAAGTGCTCATACAACTTTTTATTAACTTGATTAAGCAAGGATTAGTGATTAATACATATAATTCATGATCAACAAAAAATTAAACTTTTGATTAAGCTTTTAATTATCCTTAATTAAATCCTTGATTAAGCTTGAATTATGAGTGATTAGTATTTAATTAAGCTTATTAACAGTTTGACTTTGCTTAATTAAAAATTATTTTCTAATCCTTAATTAAGCATTCTCTTGGCTTTCTACTCATAATTGCCTTACTAATTATTTCTAATTAAGACTTAATCTTTTTAATTTCTCATTAAGTGCCTAATCACTTAGTGGTTATCAAGAGGTAATTTAACATGACAAGAAATCGAGGATGTTACACTTCTCCTCACCTTTAAAACATGACATACCGATCACATCCCAATGAGAGTATAACAACGGGCTGACATATCATTGAATATGTGTAAATAAATAAAGCGAAGATAAAGAAAGAAAAGTAAATTTTATGTATATGCATAAATTCAAGTACAAGTAAAGTTATGTGTGTAGATGTTATGTCTCCAAAGATATTGATAAAGCTATTGTATTTTTATTATGTTTCAGTTACTATTTATAAATATAATTCATTGAATTGATTTTTGCATGTACGCCTCCCAAATACCACAAGTGTATGAGTAAAGAATGAAACTTTGCTTCTGACAAAGATATTATTTGAACTATAAAATTGAATGTCGCTTGTATAGCATGTTCACTTTTTTTTCATAATAAACCAAGCAAACTCTGTATTTATGACAAATCTACTGACATTATGTATGTGTAGAATTAGAGAATCCTACTCAGAATTTAAAATTTCTCACTCCTATTTCCGTGTTATTCCAGATGTATCAAGAAGTTCCTGAGGGTGGATGAAGTTACTATCAAAGATAAGGTCCACTCAGTATAATAAAGTAAATAACTCAGGTGAAAGGGTACCTATGAATTAAGCATAGCAATACCTGCATACTTCTAGGAGGGTGTTACATTTGGTATCAAAGCGCTCTCGATCCTCCCTGACACTGGAGGATTTGGACTCACTAACGCTTCCAAAGGCACTCTGGAATCTTTAGCTGAAGTGTTATGCTGCACTAATCTTTATCTTTATCTCAGATAGGGATCTAGGATTAGATACTTGGCTGACTCGCTTAATCCATGGAATGTGTTATTAGTTGCTATCACACTTAACTTATTGCTTGAGCCTGATCAACTCCAATGCTTTGTTGCACAGTGTGATTAGGGAACCAATGGCCTTCAGGGGTGAGGTAGGCCATGAACTGCACTCCACTCTTAAAAAATCCTCGCTAATTTTATGGACACGATGCATGCAAATAGCTCATGCACGCGGAAGGCATCACACGCAGCCTTCATCAAATGATGGACCTACTTGGGCTAATAGGTGGCCTGAGGGCACTTTATGGGGAAATCCACATGGCTTCCAGAGAGCAGACTGACTATCTTAAATTTGCTGAAGTTTAGGAAAGCGAATCCGCTTCTTAGCTTCCGGAGAGGGGGCTTTCACCCAGATAAAGCCGAGGAATAGGTCAAAGCAACGGAGAAGGTCTTTTTTGTCCTAGCCTGCATCGACGACCGAACGTAAAGTGGCCTTTGCCACTTATATGTTGGAAGCAAATCGCCGGAGTTTTGGGTGGAATGGCACGAAGAGATTGTTGGGGAACCTCAAGTTGATATCACTTGGGACATATTTAAGGAGACATTTTATCGTAAATATTTCCCCTCTCGTGCATCCTATGGTATGGAAATGCTAAGGAATTGGAATTCATGAAGCTTCAAACAAGGAAACATGAGTTGTTTCAGAGTATATTGCTAAGTCTCAAGAACTTCTATAAATTTTCCACCATCTATCAAGTAATCCTAATGAAAAACCTGGAAATGCTGCTAAATTTGAAGGAGGACTAAATGTAGCATTAATTGGCCTCAGTGGGGCTAATAGAGATAAGAGATTTTGCTACATTAGCGAACAAAGTCAATTAGTTAAAGAATATAATAATAAGTTCGCTTAATGCTAGGATGGATATTTGTGGAAAGAGGCTTCATAAGCCGGCACTCTAAAAAACCAGGAACTCGAATATGCCTCACCACCAAAAGAAGTCGTGGTCAATTTAATGGACGGGAATAAACCATTTCCCCAGGGCCAAGTGCAAAGGCAAGTATGCTCCTAAGTGTTGAAAGGCTCATGGAGGTGCAGAACTTGTTTAGTTAGGACAAAACGTGATGTTTCAGTGTGGGAAGTCGGGCCACATGATCAAAGATCGCTTATATACATACTCACTGCCTACCCCTCAAACCGCAATGACCAGGATGGGTTTTCACCTCGAATGTTGATGAGCTATTTCCCCCAAATAAGTTTGAAGTGAAATCAGGAATAACCTAGGACAAAGGATCCACTTTTTGCTAAACTATATTATGTTAAAATTATATAACTAGGTTTACTCAGTGATTTTCTTTGACTATATTTGTTCAACTTCATGTGCTTATGTGTGAACTTTTCTTCAAACTCCTATGATAACAAATAGTTAGTTTTGTGACTAAATTTTGAGGACAAAATTGTTATTCTTTAAGGAAGGTGGTAATGTAACATCCCATCGAGTTCGGAGTTTCGACTTCATCTTCGAATTTCACATGAAATGGGATAATTTCCGAGTTCTGAGTTCGACTTTGAATTCCGTCAATTTTCGACTTCATGTCCTGTTCGATTTCCGATTTCCTCTTCAATTTTGATTATTCCTGATTTCTGACTTCATGTTCTAGTTTCGAGTTAAATGGAGGGGATTCTGAGTTCCAATCTTTGACTTTGAGTTAAAGTATATTGTGTATAATTTCTGACCCTCGACTTCATCTGGCATAATTTCCTACTTCCCAACTTAACCTTCAAGTCCAAACAATATGGATATGATTACCGATATCCGACTTCATGTCTCAAAGAAAATAGACCGATTTCCAATCTCATAATTTATATCCAAGTTTCAAACAAGATGTACGCGAGTTCCAACCTCAGACTTCATGTTTCAAAATAAAGTGCACACGATTTTTGACTTCCGAGGTTATAGGACGCGACCTCCTGTTCAATATGAAGAGTCTGACCTTGGAGTTGAACTCAACTAGAATGGACACGAGTAGTTCGTATCTTTAAAGTTGATTTCCAACCCTGTACACATTTACGATTATCATGAGTTTATTCCTAGGAGCTTTCCATCCGTTGGTGTTCCTCAGTTTAAATTGGGAATTCGAGATTATGTGATTGTGTGATGTATTATTTCCTCTCTGATATCCCACTTTGCTTCCAAGTGATGAATAAACTGTATAAGATTTCCGATATCCGATTTTATCTTCGAGTGTCAAATAAATGGCACGAGTTCTGACTTTAAGTAGAATCGAGACGAGTTCCGATTTCAGATAGAATTGAGCCAGTTCCACTTTCGGATGACGTGGAGAGCAATTTAGCCACAAAAGCGGTGGACTTGGCCGAACTTCAATCACAAAATTTCAACCAATCAACACTTACAATTCCAACTACCCTCTTGTATTTAAGTCAGACTCTCCTTCTCATTTCTGGCTGATTTACACCTCCCTCTCTCCCTCTTGTTCTAGCCTTCTTTTTCTCTTCTCTCAACCAACTCCATCACTCCTTCAAGCTTAACAAAGTTCTATCAAATTCAAACTTCAACACCTAGCAAAATCACACTCCAAAGAGGTAGGATTCCATCTCTGTTCTTGAATTCTTTGCACTATGGCTGCATGACAGTTTACTCTTCTTCATGTATTTGATGATATATCGGATGTATATGATGTGTTATGATTGGATTCATATGAAATCTTGAGTAAGAATTAAAGTTAGATGAAGAAAACTACGAGAAGTGGAGGATTAGAATGCTGCCTAAGTGAGAAGCACTCCATGGCAGCTGGATGGCTGAGTGTACTGCTCGCTTAAAGTTTGATAAATCCAATGAAAATATTTTTATATGAAAGTAAACATTCAAAGATTTTCATACATATGTCATATAAAGCCATTGGATTAGTATTGAGAGAGATATAAATTTTTGAAGGTTAACCTAGGAATCAGGACTTTCATCCGGGCAGTGTGACTTGAGGAGGGTATAACTCACTCTACACGACTCCAAATTGAGTAAAACTAACTTTATTAGAAAGCTTACACATAGGGGAATATTCCACAATGAAATTCCAAGTTTTTTATGGTCCCAATTGTTCCCAGTGGTTCGAGGAAGTTACCTTATGTCCAAACCAAGCCAAAATAGGGTAGTTCAGAAGGTCGAATTTCAGAACTTATAACTCAAGCTATACTAAAGTAAATGGAATAAGACTTATTGCAAATGAAAGGTTGTCTTGTTAGCTTTGATATGACTTTCAGATGATTTGGATTTGATTTCGATTTTTAGTGAATTTTACTTCCAAGAGTATAATTTGGACCAATGATCGAAATAGTCGAGGCAAAATTTAAATATCTTGAGCTACATATATCGTAGAACGAATTTGAGATGGGACCAAAACTAAGAAACTAGACATATAAAGCTATGACATATCCAAAATTCAAGTTTAAATGAGTTGAATAGAAGGAAAGGTGAATTAGACAAAATTCAGGTAATCTAAATAGATCAAGTAAATGACTGTTTCGATGGTTTCACAAGTATTACGAACATATAAGCGCTGAGTTGATAGTTGCAAGTTTTACATTGATAGATATGTTAGATTGATTATACTGCTATGATTTGATTTGTCCGTGAGAATCGCACTATTCATGGAGAAATAGATCTGATCTCGTTATGCCGAATTTATGGCGTAGTCTATGAAACAAATCTAATGTTTATATGCAAAGATGAATTTAAGTATGATATGAGTTATGACGGATATGAAAATAAATGATGAAGCGTATGTATGAATACAAGTATATAAAAATAAATGATGAAGCATATGTATGAGTACGTTCAGTACGTCTATACTTGATTATGCATGAGAATGAAAAGGCATAAGTATATTAAATGTGAATCTCTTCACTTGGAGGCAGTTGCACTTTGAATCCCTCCTTGTGAAGGCAGTTAAATAAGATAAAATATGAATCCCTTCACTTGGAGGCAATTGCACATTGAATCCCTCCCTGTGAAGGCAGCTACCTTCTACCTTGAGGCACATGATCAGATGAGATTCCTCTATATTGAAGGCACGTGGTCAGATGAGATCCCTCAATTTTGAGGCACGTGACCAGAAGAGATCCCTTCAATTAGAGGCACGTGGCCAGAATGAGATCCCTCTAAGACTAGAGGCATGTGAATCCCCTTATGGGTGAGTCGGTGTGACGATGGTCATGAGTTAAGCTCACGAGCTCACTCCAAGATCAAGCTACCCAAGGGCAGTAAAGTCTAAAGACTAAAGACTAAAGATTAAAACATATACGAGCACCCCACTCACATGAGGCATGGCATGACCCAGCTAGTGTAAGTACCGAATGAAGGTTCTATATTCCTAAGGAACGTGACATGGCGATCACGCTTTGATGGGGTATGACATGGCGATCATACTTTGGAATATACCATGATGATCCCATTACCTCAAGGAACGTGACATGGCGATCACATTCTCACTGGAGTATGACATGGCGATCATACTCTGGGATATGGCGTGAAGAACATATTCCTAAGGAATGTGACATAGCGATCACATCCCGATGGAGTATGACATGGGATCTGACTTTGGAATATGTGTAACAAGTAAAGGAAAATAAAGAAAGAAAAGTAAATTTTATGTGTATACATAAATTCAAGTACAACTAAAGTTATGTGCAGATGTTATGTCTCCAGTATACTGATGCTATTATATTTTATTATGTTTCAGTTACTATTTATAATATAATTCATGAATTGATTTTGTATGGGCTCTCCCAAATGCCAAGTGTATGAGTAAAATGAAACTTTGTTTGACAATATATTTTGAACTATAAAATTGAATAGCTTTGTATAGATGTTCACTTTTTTTCATAATAAACCGAAGCAAACTGGAGATGACAATAATGACATTATGTATAAGAATTTGAGAATCCTATTGAGAATTTAAAATTCTCACTCTTATTTGCGTGTTATCTCCAGATAGATCAAGCAGTTCCGAGGATGGCTGAAGTTGCTGTCAGATAAGGTCCGGTCAGGTAACAGTAACAACTCCAGGGTATGGTATTGTGACTTAAGATAAGATCGCACTTAGGAGAGTGTTACAAAGGGTACTGCCTTTGTTCTTTCTGTTTTACCCCACCATCCACAATTTGGGATGGCAGCAAATTGAGGGTTAAGTCCTCCCTTAGTCAGATACTTTCGAGTTCAAGTAGATGATGAGGATCAGAATGGTATTTTTTTAATTGAGGCACATGGAAGACATAATGGAGATTTGACAAATTTGGGGGTAAGGCCATTTAGTAAGTAATTGATCGACACGCTTATAGATTTGAAAAGACCAAGAAAACGAGGGCCCAACTTTTTTACCTTCATGGCTCTACCTATACCCATTGTAAGAGTAATTTTCAAGAATACATGTTCTCTTTCTTGGAACTCTAAAAGTTTTCTCCTTTTACCAGCATAACTCTTTTGACGGCTTTGAACTGTAAGGATTCTATCCCTAATCCTCCTTATTTGCCCCCGTGGTCCTGCCTCACAAGATCTCGGTCCTAATAGACTTTGCTCGCCTTGGCCCAAACCAAAGACAGGGAGATTGATACTTCCTTCCATACAAAAGCTTCCATAGGTGCTATACCAATATTTGCATGATGGTCGTTATTATGAGCAAATCTCAATCGCAGGGAAGTACTTATCCTAACTTCCTTGATTATCTAAAACATAGGCTCTCAACAAGTCCTTCTAGAGTTTGATAGTCTTTCCGACTATCCGTTAGTCCTGGGGTGATAAGTCTGTACTTAGAGAAAGCCTTATCCCAAATGCCTTTGGAAGTTTCCCTGCACCCAGAGGTAAACCTCGGGTCTCTATCCTAAATTATGGTTGAAAGTACACCATGCGCTTTACTATCTCTTGGACATAAAGTTGGCTAACTTTTCCAAAGGATAAATAGCTCAAATGGGCAAAAGTGAGCGCATTGGTTAATCCGTCGACGATTACCCATATTACATCAAAGCTAGCCTGTGTTTTAGGTAAACCCATCACGCAAGTCCATGGAGATACCGTCCTATTTCTATTTCGATCTCCAATGGTTGCAAAGATGCCGAGGGTTTTTGTTACTTAATATTTACCTTTGGTAGACTAAAAACTTACTCATCAATTCAACAATGTCCCTCTTCAATCCCAAACACCAAAACATCTTCTTAACATCTTGACACACATCTTCGCCACACCTGGGTGTATGGTGAAATGATTCTGTGAGCCTCCTTCAAATCCTTCTGAGGTCACCACTTGTGGGTACACAAATTCTTCCTTCAAACATCCACAATCCATCTTTACCTCGAGTGCAAACCTTCAACTTTCCTTCTCCTACCAATGCTATGGGTTTGCGTAAAATCCTTCCTTCGCTTTAGGCTTGGAGCAATTTGACCTCGAAATCGCTCGTCACTTTTTAAGCTAATTCAATCTTAAACTATTAGGGGTCAAGACAATCAGATCACTCTCCCAAGTATAATACTACGCTTAAGTCATAGCACCATACTCAAGAGTTTGTTATCAAGTATTCGAACTGACCTTGTCTAATAACAACCTCTGGTCTTCCCCAATATTCCTTGAACTATCTGGAGATATTATCGAAATATAGTGAGAATTATAAATTCTCAGTAGGATTCAATTAACTATCACATACCGTGTCATCATTATTATCTCCAGCTGCTTCGGTTTATTATGAAAAATGTGAACATGTTAATAGACTTTTTAGTTCTATAGTTCAAAACGATTATCTGAAGCAGAGTTCATTTTAGTCGTCCACATATAAACAGAGATGAACTTCAAACAATTAACCTATCAACATGAAGGAAAGTAATCATAATGTAACGATTCATAATAAGATACAAAGAAATTGAATAATATGCGTAGATGGATGCAAATAACATCTTGATGAGCGCATTCATCTATCTTTAGTTTTCTTTACTTTCTTTTTCTTGGCACACCTAGGTGTTATACATCGCCGTCCCTAGGGGGTGAGCTTAGACATGCCTCTAATTGGAAGGATCTCATTTTGACCATGTGCCTCTAATTTGGAGGGATCTCATCTGGCTACGTACCTCCGAGATAGAGGGATCTCATCCGCCACGCGCCTCCAAGTAAAGGATCTCATTGTCATGTCACATGCCAGAGTATGATCGCCATTTCACACTCCCATCGTGGTGTGATCGCCATTTCATACCCCATCGGGGTGTGATCGCCATGTCATATTCCTTAGGATGTGCAATCATTATCCTATCCTTAATCATAAGGTTCATGAATGCATATGCTTCATACCTTATTTTTAAACATCTCATACTTGCATGACAGCCATGTACTCATCATATGAACATCCCTAACTCTCACATATTTCTACCAAAAATTTGGCAGCATAACAGATCAATTCCATTTCCCTATGAATAGTGCCAATCTCAACAGACAGTTAGTCATAGTAAGATCAAATATAATGCATTAATCTTTCAAACACCAACATGGAATTGAAACATTTAGACTTTAGTTGAACTCATATATGCATTAAGGTGCCAAATCTTTTAATTTTGGAAATCCTGCTCATATTCTTCAACTCTACCCGATTTTAGAAATTAAGCCTTAAATTCATTTTAACTCATTTAGACCTGAATTTTGTATATGTTGAAGTATTATGTGTCTACTTTCTAACCTTTTTAGTCCCATCAAGTTTTGATATAGGTATCTTAAGTTATTAACATTTTACCTAGGTATGTCCTGTTACTAGGCAGATTTGCCTATCAAAAACTAAAAATTTACTAAAAATAGAAAATTGGTTGAAATTATACGAAATCTATATTGTTGTAAATCTAACTGACACAAATTTTATTTCCAAGAAGTTTCATCTCATTTGAGCAAGTGGAACTCGAGTTATGAACTCATGAATTTGGGTAACCTTCATTGTCCTATTCTAGTCTAGCTGGGACTTACTCATAAATTACTAGGAGCAATAAGGATTGAGTTAAGTTCTAAAATTTTTATGGCATGTTACTATATGTCTTAAATTTCTAAAAAAAATTGGTTTCACTCAATTTGAAGGAGTATAGTGCAAGTTATGTCCTCGAAATCTAGTCTCATTTCGTAATCAGGGTCAATCCTAGGGTAAACTTTAAAAATTCATATTTCACACAATACTAATACAATGGCCTTATGTTATATATGGTTGGAAAGGTACAAATGTCTAGTTTCACATAAAAATAGTTTCATAAAGTTTTGGTGGCCATAGGTGGATTTGTACACTCTACCAATACGAACGTTGTAAGATTTTCTAGGTTTCAGATTCTAGTTTGTTATCTATCTTGTTTTTCATGCAAGATTCAATCTCAATCCCATCAAATGCTTCATAGACTAGCCATAATTCATCACATCATCATATATCATCAATTACATGAATAGAGAAGAACTTCCTAATAGCCATCAACTCAATAAACTCAAGCAAAGAAGCTGAATCCTACTTCTAGCAAGTGAAATTCTTGATCAAGATTGGTGCTTCGCGGAAAGTGAAGTGGACGAGAGTTTGAGGAAGTGAAATGAAACAAGAGAAGATGATCAACAAAATTAAACTTTTGATTAAGCTTAATTATCCTTAATTAAACTCAATTAATCTAATTATGGACGATTAGTGCTTAATTGCTTATTGACAATTTGACTTGTTTAATTAGAGATTATTTAACCTTAATTAAGCATTCTTTTGACTTTTTTACTTATAATTACCTTATTAATTATTTAATTAAGCCTTTAATCTTTAATTTTTCATTAAGTACCGATCACTCTGTGGTTAATAAGGTAATTTAGCATGATAGGAAATTGAAGATGTTGCAAAATGCTCATGGGCAAAGACAAAACCAAAAAACACCAACCAACTACTATCTCAAAATACTTGGCCCAATCAAAATGTTGGTTCTATTATCACTTGTTAAAATAGTTAAAGAAAATCCAAAATCATAGGAGATTTTTAGTATTGGGCAAAGTGAGAAACCATAATAACAAGTCTAATGTCACATGCTCCACTCCAAAACCTTCTTCAGACAATGAGTCTAGAGGCTTTTCCACTTAAATAGTATTCACTCACCATTCCTAACTAATATGGGATTTCATCATCACACTTAAAAAAATTCAACACTCTCAAACATCCATTTGCACCAATAGGTTAAAACCATCAAGAGTTTCCTTTGGCCTCCATATCTCATTGCAACTCATATAGAATATTCTTACCTCCAATTATTTACCAAACAAAGTCACAAAATTATCAACATTCTTCTCAAGAACTTAGCAACCCTTAGTTAAACCATGTCTGCTCCATCAAGTATGACAAAAAGGTTTGTAACCTTCAGCATTTGTGGATAATAGGCAACCTTAGAATTTTTCTTGAGATAGTGGAATCACAAGCTTTCAATTACTTGGCCACATATACAAAGTATGGTTGAGGCTAAATTTATTACCCTTAACTAGTTTAAACAGTATTTTGGGAAAGTATTTTTATTTAAGACATAAACAATTGTTTTAAGGTTTCTTTTTCAATGGGATTCAGTAAGTTAATGTGACTTAACACAAGATAAAATTTCTTTACTCAACAATCCCATTTTATTCAGAGTCCCTAACATGCTAAATTGGAAAATAATCCCTCTAATCCACAAGATATTTAGCAAGAGACCTAATAGATTATCTATTATTACCATGACTATTTCAGAGAAAATTTACCATACCAACTTTACAATTTTGATTTTCCATAGCCTATTAACCTTTTACCCTTGTCTTAAAATTTTAAAATCTCTACAAAGACAGAAACATATTTATTATAAAAAGACAATTCATATCCTACAAAATCAAATTCAAAATAAGGAAAATGTTTAATTTTCTAACAAAGTTGGTTCCACAAAACAATACCAACAATTACCAAAAGGTAATCACATAATTGCCTTGGTAAACTTCCTTTTATAACAATTTCAATTAAGAGCTCAATTTGGTTGTCGCTGCTATTCATGAAAAAATTCACAAAGTGCTAAAAATACCAAGAATTTGATTATTTACATGGGTAATCAATAGTAGTATTTATTGCCATAAATGGGGACTCAACATATAATATAAACTCACCTGCGAGTGGAGAATATACTATATAAAGCAACAGTTACAAAAATCCAACACCTGTGGGCAGAAGGATTTTACTAACAAAGTCATCCCAAATGCCAAGCTGCACCA
The DNA here is from genome assembly GCA_031439585.1 of Pterocarpus macrocarpus. Classification (NCBI taxonomy): domain Eukaryota; kingdom Viridiplantae; phylum Streptophyta; class Magnoliopsida; order Fabales; family Fabaceae; genus Pterocarpus; species Pterocarpus macrocarpus. The sequence continues at coordinate 32,669 of JAVHNN010000048.1, forward strand.
AATTTATCAATGAGTTCTACTTATGGGTGAGTCAATCCACAACTAACTAGGTGGCGAAACATGCCATATCAGGATCAATTAATGAGCTAACTACCTGTGGGTGAGGTAACTCATAATCAACCCAAGTAACAAGTATCCCAAATAAATAAACAAGTAATTCTATCAGTTTTGCAAGTAATCCACTATGGTGTAGAAACTTGCTCGATCAATAAAGCTCTTAATAGGGATAAACAATTGCCCATAATCAATTTTAAACTCAACTCCAATTTTCCAAACATAATAATGAGACTTAACAACTACAAATAGACTTTTTCAATTCTATAATTTTAATAGAATTCAAATTAAATTTAATAATGACAAAATATCTCAAATTCTATATACTCATAGAATTTTAAACCAATATTTTATGATTATAAATTTTATCAAAAGAAAAAAATTAGCATATAGGGGCCAAGGATAACAGCCCTTTCTTCCTTCTTTTCCTCCTCACAAAACAAATGAGCCATAAGAACATTGAAGTGCTAACCCCTCCATCTCCTTCCTTGGACAATAGGAGACACCATAAATGTTGCTTGCTTGGACGTTCTTCTTCTTGTTGCAAATGGAGACTACTGGTAGCATGTTGGAGACCGACCAGCCTCCTTCTCACACTAGCAACAAATCAATGGTGGGGTGGCGAACAAAGGAGCAAGGGCAACTCGTGATTTGACTAATTACGTCACAAGAACACACATGGACTAAGAAAGTGTGGGAGTAGAAAACCTAATTGGAGCAATGAACAATGACCACAATAGGCGTGTTCTTCGATCTATAAGCACCCACCACCGTGGATGTCCGGTGCAAGCACATCATCTTCGTAAAGCTATAGCCACACGGTTACTAACCGCCACATGTATTCTTTTTTCTCATTGAAGAATGCATCAGATCTCTCCACATTGAAGTAGATAAATGGGATTGACTTATCACCACAACTCTGGAAGACCGATTCTAGACCTCCACAAGAATAATAAACCAATATCAGAATATCCTAATAGTTCCATTCTATGCTTAAGTCATATTGTGGAATTATTAGTTGTTACTTTTGCTCGTAGAAGTAACATTACCTTTAGAAATTACTTTTAACGAAAATAGGTAAATTTTTTTTTTTTTTGAATAAAACAAGTAAATCATTTTGCAATCGAGAGCCATGTTTATCATGAACATATAATACAAACATCGCTATCGCATTCATACATCGCATTTAACATAAGTAGAAGCATTGAGAATAACCACAATCTAGATAAAGATAACATTCATTCCATAGCCATTCCATAGTTAATATAATAGTAGTAATAGCAGCAGTCATACATAATGATAACAATGGATCCGATACCTACTGTCGGCCCTACAAATTAACCTAATGAAATACACGATAAAAGGAAATACATAAGAAATCCCATACACCCATACATGCCACAAGAAAATGATAGCCCTAGCTACAACCAAAAAGGGCTATCCTCATGCTCTGGGCCCCACATATAATCAACTCCTCACTCATCTAGTGGGAGGTAGCCATTCCAAAATCCACCATGAGGAATATGACCACGTCCTCCTCCTCGAGCATGGCCATGCCCATGAGGAACAATGCGAGTATGAATGCAACCGCGACCGTGAACTGGGGGTGGAGTGTGACGAGGGGCTGCTGAAAAAGAAGACGAACTCCGACGATTTATGCATGCATCACAGACGTAGAGGCTCAAATGGGTCCGCTCATGCGGTAGCTCTGATAGGAAGGTTCTGAAGGATCGAAATCCAACGAATCATTGGTGTCAAAGCAGTGTCCTAGCCTGAATCTCCACAATGGTACTCAAGGATGGAAGGGCAGCGAATGTCATCCATATGATGTCCTCAACTGGTCTCATGAGGGCGTAAAACTGACTCATCACAAGTGCACTAATCGCGGCTATGGAACATGTAGACCAAGACGCCGCTTGAGCGATCAAGACAAATGCATTCAAGACCGGGTCGTAGTGCCAATGCATCGCCGGAGACTCAATGAAAATCACCACTGGTTCTATGCCTGCATCCTCTCAAGACGACACGGAATGTAGGATGGAGAAATACTAAATTTCTCAATGAGGATCGCGACTAAACAAACACAAAGGTCATCGCTATTGTCATCGCCCTAGCTACTTCGGGTTTAATATAAAAACAAGTGATAGATATCGCTCAATTTTAATAGTTTTCTAAAAACGTAAGTCCCTGGCTGGTTACTTTAACTTTTTCATCATATCCATAGTGTCATACATAGGCATACAGGCTAATATACATAATAAACATTCATAGTGCACGTGTGAAGGAATATAATATCATGCATGACTATGCAACTCATCAACTTGACCATGGCCCTACATTAACTTTCATTTTTAGCATGTGCTTAACATTCTTTACTTTCCTTTGAACTAGATCATGCTTGGATATGAGCTCATTTTGTGAACTGTCGTCACGTAATACTAACCAAATCAGACTAAGTTCGATATTGGCTACCTCTAAGTTGGAGGTCCTCCTCCATGTCACCCTTGCCTCCCTTATAGAGGTTCCTTGAGTCTTTATGGATCGCTGCCTCTCACTTCCCTTACCGTGATGATTGAAGGGTCATATCCCATTAATTCTTTGCTTATCATTATACTTTACATGCATAATACTTTTTTGACTAAATATATGCAATGATATGACTAAGTCCATAATTTTGATGTAAATTGACAAAGATAACTAGCTAGACCTGAGCTTTCCTAAAATACTAATCATGAACTTTCAACCAATGGTTCATCATATCTACATCATATTGTCACACTATCATTCAATCATGAGACAAAGCTCAGTCAAACTCATCATTCATTATGCCAAATGGCATCACACATTCATACCCTAAAAGGGTTTATAGTTTTTGTTTTTCCTCAGAATATTATGAATCATCATATGATTTCGTGGTTGCCCATGAGAGAATCAAGCATAGTTAGATATGTGTTTGTGGTCTTTAGTTACTTAGTCCTTGTATGAAAGTATTCTTTACTTAAGTATATGTCTTATGGAACACTTGTTCAAATTAATTAAGTTAAATGATTGTTTCCTTTCCTTGAGATAATGCACTTAGTGATTCTTAGGTTCATAGTATGCTTAGAGGCCTTAATCATACTTCTGTTCCCAAGGAGTTCGAGATCCCTCTAATCCTTGGGTCATGACAATGCATAACCACATCATGAACCCAGCAACACCAATGTTCACTAATCACCAAGGGTGATTTTTTAACTTATTCAACTTACGGTTTTGGCTTTCATTAATAACATATCAAGGTTTTACCTTAAACATTATTAAAGTTATCATTCTTTATAAAGTAGCCATAAAGTTTTATTCTTTATGAAAGCAAGTGCCTTTGACATTAAGCTCTTATCTTAAGATTGGATCTTTATGAAATAATGATATAAGTTACTAGCTTTTAAATAAAAAGTATTGTTCTTTATGAAAGTTAACTCATTTAATTATTCTAGGATCACAAAGTCTCAACTTTATGATTTAAAGTTGTCTCTACATTAAAAAGGTTCCTACTTTGTCAACTAGTGATATGAAACATCAACTTTAAGGTTAAAAGTCTTGATCTTTATAAAAGTTAACACCTTTTGGCATTATTTTAGTTCAAGATCTAAACTTTATGGATTAAGTGCTACATAAACAACACTTTATGACTTAAAGGTTTCATTCTTGATTAAAGTTTGAAACTTTATGAAAGGTTTTTCTTTTTAATGTTTGATTTCTAAGACATAAAGTAACAAGATATCATTTTTTAACTCAAAAAAGGCTTGTCATTCTAAAAGCTAGACTTTTATACGTATCTTTGTCTTCAAAATAAAACAAAAGAAGACTTTATGATGGCTCTAAAAACTTGCACCACTTTTTGTGTATCAAGCAACAAGCTTTAAAGTTTAAAGCTTTTAGAATGTTCATAGTCTTTATCAAATCATGAAAAAACATAATAGCAGGAAGCTTTTCTAATCATCAACTCATCATGAAAAGGAACAACTTTAAGCAAGATATCATCAAGCAATATTCAAGAACCTATTTTGCCATAAGTGAGAAACTTAAGAACAATTTTGAAGAACAACAAAAACATATTTTTACTAAAAGAGGAAACTTAAGAACTCTTTGAAAAATAACAAGAACATATTTTGCTAAAAGTGGGAAACTTTTGCTCTTGAAGAGCATGAACCATCTTCTCAAGTTTTTCACTCTAGAGATCTTGGTCATGAAAGAACCAAGCTCCAAGCTTTCTTGAGCAAACAAAATGAAAAAAGATGAAGATCACTACCTTTCTTGGAAGATGGTCCAAAAACAAGAGTAAGAGGAAAAGAAGATGATGGCTCCTTCTTGATGATAATGGTGATGGCAGGGAAGTTGTCGCAAAGCCTTACTCCAAATTACAATCTTCAAAGACTTACCATTACGCTAAATTTGAAGTATAGCTGGCAAATCCAAGGTCATCTCACAAAGGATGTTGTTAAGCTATTCTAGTTAAGTAACAAGAAGGTATGTGCATGCCAACCATGCAATAATAAGCTATAAAAGAAAAAATTAGATGAAAATAAAAACACTAGTTCAAATAGTTCCTTAGACATAAGGTGAATAAACTGGCAATTAACGCACAACATATATCAAACACATGGAGTGCAACTAATTTGAGCTATTAGAGAGAGATCTCTACTAACAACCTCACAATTCTACCTAGAGAACTCTAGGAATTCAACCCAACACATAATTGATTAGATAATTGAGACTCTCAACTCTAATTAACTCTATGTTGATTTCTCTAGCTCCCAATCTGTATTAGCCTAGGTTTGAACCCAAACTCCAATTCCTAATTCTTTAACTAATCAAGTTCATACTCAATCTGACCAACTAGCAATCACCCAACTAATTCCTCATTCATAAAACTCATATATCAATACCATTCAATGCAAATTTACAAATAAAAAGAGTAAAGAATCAAGAAAAACAAAACATGATTGAAATTCAAGGGATAAAAGTTTCAAGACTACAAATCTATAATGTGCCTTTGGAGTCTCCCTTGAACTAGCTTGAAATCCTACTCCTCCATAGCAAATGAAGGTTACAAAATAGAACCCAATCAAGTATCTTACAAAAATGAAAGGAAAAGAAAAAGAAAAGAAGAGGAGAGAAGAGAAGAAAGAAAAATGAAAATGTTGGAGAGATGAGTCCCTCCTTCAAGCGTCTCTCTTTTCTCTTCTTATCAGACCTCAAATGTCAAAATTGGGTCAAAATATCCTTGAGCCCAACTTAATCTCTATGCCTCTTAGCTTTAAGTGGACACCCAATTTGCCTAATTTGGACTTAAAATGAGAGAGTTATGGCTCCAATCTTTATAGCATGCTCTAGGTTGTATCTCTATCCGCGTCACTTCTCAAATTCAACAGCCAATAAGTCTATCAAGATGTCATTATTTTTGGGAGAGTACTCTTCATAAGTGAATTGAAGCTATATGTCTTTAGCTTCTCCAAATGGTACCAGTTTCACTCTCAATCCAATGTCTAAAACTCATGTTATGGGCCCAATTAGTGCACACACACTAATCAGGTTCTAGCGTAAAAGCCCTCTTTCTCCTCCGACTTCATGGCCCAATTTGACCCACTAGACATCTTGAATTTGTTGTTGATTTCTCATCAATTTGTAGATCTTTCTCTCAGCTTTCCTACAATATAAAATTTGTAATTTTTAGATATCTACAACCTCAAGATACATAGCCATAATACAAAAAATAGTATAAAATTCACAATAATAGATTGAAAAATACAATTAAGCCCAATTAGAGGTCCAAAACTTATAAAATGTCTCCAATATTATTCAATTAACACAAAAGAGGTTCAATTAAACTAAATACGTAGAGTTAATCAACGTGATAAAAATATTACTTATCAAAGTGGCTATGCTTTCCCAAGAAGGAAGGGAGAAGCTCTGTGAGATCTCTAGAAAATAGAGATTGTAGTGTTTGATCTTTGTCTCCAAAGACCCAAAGATGAGGTCTTTGAAGCCGCTAAGTGAGTGGTCTTGGTGGTGGTGGTGGTGGTGAAAGGAAGAAGAAGAGATGAAGAAGATGAAGAAGAAGAAAAGGAAATGTAGAGAGAGGGTTGGAGAGTTTGAGAACTCTTATAGAGGGAATGAAAGTTGAAAAATGAAGTGGATGTGTGTAAAAGTGCAGTGTGTAAAGTGAAGTGGCCGTGAGTTTGCAAGTGGTGGGGAAGATATTTTTGTGTTATTTTGTGTTAATTAAAGTTTAAGGACAAATTGGGATGATGGGGAGACAAAAAGCGTGGGTCAAACTCTTACATAAAGAAGTCTTTGTCTAATGCTTTTTGGCTTTAAATGACATCACTCGTCTTCACTTTATTGTCTAGTTGACTAAATTTGAATTTAATCATGTGATTAAGTGTTCATACACAACTTAATTAAGATGATTAAGCAAGGATTAGTGATTAACATACAAGAACACGATTAACAACACTTAATCTTACGATTAAGCTTTAATTAACCTTAATTAAAACTTGATTAAGCTTTAATCAAAGCCGCAATACCACAGTGCTTAATTAAGCAATAAGGGCTCCGACTCGCTTTAATTAGAGATTATCTAACCTCAATTAAGCATTCCTCATGACTCTTTCTCATCCGAGTTAACTCCTTAATTGAGCCTTAATCTCATAATTTTTTATTAAGTCACTTAATTACTTCAAGCGTTATCAAGGAGGTGAATTTGAAGCACGATATGAAATCGAGAATCGTTACATTTCTCCCCACCTTTAAAAAGAATTCTTGCCATCAAAATTCAAGTTACCTGAGGTAAACAAATTCGGTACTCTGCTCTTTATATCGGCCTCCATCTCCCCATGTATATTATTCCATATTTCCTCTATCCCAAGCCACCTTTGACCAAGGGTACCGCCTTACTCCTCACTGCTTTGGCCTATGATCCATGATCCGAGATGGCTGTAGATTGAAAGTTAGGTCCTTTCCCTTTAACTGCATACACTTTCAGGCTCAAGTAGATGACTAGGATCGGAGTGGTATTTTCTCAATTGAGACACATGGAAAACATCGTGAAGGTTTGACAAATTGGGACGTAAGGCTATTTGGTAAGCAACTGACCCAACACGTTTTAAAATTTGGAAAAGCGGCTAAGGAAATTGGGGCTTAACTTTTTCACCTTCATGGCCTCTACCTATACCTGGCCAGAGGAGTGGATTATCGCAGAATACATGTTCTCCTTCTTGAAAACTCTAGAGGCTTTCTCCTCTTATCTCATAACTCTTTTGATGGCTCGGGGCTATAAGGATTTCCGCCCCCTAATCCTTCCGACTTGCTTTGTAGTCCGCTCTCACCGATCAGTCCTATTAGGCTTTGCTCTCACCCTGCTCAAACCAAAAACAGGGAGATTGGGCACCTCTCCCCATACAAAGCTTCATAGGGTGCCATACCAATACTTTGCATGATGGCTATTGTTATAGGCAAACTTAATCAAAGGTAAGTATTTGTCCCAACTTCCTGGGTTGTCCAACACACAAGCTCTCAACATATCCTCCAAAGTTTGGATAGTCCTTTCCGATCGCCTATCTGTCTGGGGTGATAAGCTGTGCTCTAGGCAAAGCTTTCAGTCCCAAATGCCTTTTGCAAGCTTCCTAGAATCTAAAGGTAAACCTGGGTCCCTATCCGAGATTATGGTTGAAGGTATGCCATGCGCCTTACTATCTCTTGAACATAGAGTTCAGCTAGCTTTTCCAAAGGACAAGAAGCTCGAATGGGGCAAAAGTGAGCAGATTTGGGCATCTGTTAACAATTACCCATATTGTATCGTAAACTAGCTTGGGTTTTGGGGTAAACCCATCACTTAAGTCCATAGAGATACTTTCCCATTTCCATTCTCGGGGATCTCCAACGGTTGCAACATAACAAAGGGCTTTTGGTGCTCAATCTTTACTTTCTAGCAGACTAAACACTTGCCTACCAACTCTGCAACATCCTTCTTCAATCTTGGCCACTAGAACATCTTCTTAACGTCTTGATACATCTTTGTCACACCAAGATGTATGGTGAAATGGCTCTTATGAGCCTCCTCCAAAATCCTTCTTCTGAGGTCACCACTTGCAGTACACATACTCTTCCTTCAAATTTCCATAGTCCACTTGTTTTTGCACAAAACCCTTCAACTTTCCTTCTTTCACCAATGCTAGGGTTTTCAAGAACTCCTCTTCCTTGCCTTGGGCTTGAGCAATTTGACTCTTGAAATCGCTCGCCACCCTAAGCTGATTCAATCTTATACTATGGGGGGTCAACATAACCAAGGTTAAGGTCTCTAAAGCTCCTTACCAGCTCATCCTTCTGGACCATCATCCATGACGCATGCAAGGATTTCCGACTTAACACGTCAGCCACCACATTGGCTTTCCCAGGATGATAGTTCAACCCAAAATCATAATCCTTCAGAAACTCCATCCATCTCCTTTGCCTCATATTCAACTCCTTTTGATCAAAGAGATACTTCAAGCTCTTATGATCAAAGAACACCTCGAACCTCACACCATACAGATAATGCCTCCATATCTTCAGGGCAAACACTACAGTCGCTAATTCCAAGTCATGGGTTAGGTAGTTCACTTCGTGAGGCTTCAACTATCTAGAGGCATAAGCCACCACGTTCTTATTCTGCATCAAGACACAACCTAATCCTTTCCTAGAGGCATCACAGTAAACCTCAAACGGTATACTAGGGTCCGGCAAAACTAATACTGGGGTTAAGGTTAACTTACCTTTTAGCTCTTGAAAGCTCTTTTCACAGTCCATCATCCGCACAAACGGGGCATCCTTCCTTGTCAACTTGGTTAAGGGTAAAGATATCTGGGAAAATCCTTTTATAAACCGGCTAAACCCAAGAAACTCCATATCTCGATCCATCGAGGTTGGCTTCTCCCTATTCATCACAGCCTCAATCTTACTTGGGTCCACAGCGATACCCCCTTGTGACACCACATGCCCTAAGAACTTTACTTTCTCCATCCAGAATTCATGCTTAGATAACTTAGCATAAAGCTTCTTTTCCCTCAAGATCCTTAACACAACCCTCAAATGTTCTTCATGTTCCTCCTTTGTTCTTGAATAGACGAGAATATCATCTATGAAAACAACTACAAACTTGTCCAAATAGGGTCTAAAGATCCTGTTCATATAATCCATGAAAACAGAGAGGAGCATTAGTCAATCCAAACGACATCATTGTAAACTCATAATGCCCATACCTTGTCCTAAAAGCCATCTTGGATATATCCTCCTCCTTCACCCTTATCTGATGATATCCAGACTTTAGATCAATCTTAGAGAACACTGCTGCACCTCACAATTGGTCCATGAGGTCATCTATCCTAGGCAAGGGATACTTGTTTTTAACAATCACCTTGTTTAATTACCTATAATCCACACACACCTCATACCACCATCCTTCTTTTTCACAAATAATCAGGGCTTCTTCTCCAA
>JAVHNN010000481.1:0-24756 GCA_031439585.1 Pterocarpus macrocarpus
CTAGCCGATTCCCTATTCAACCGGTTTGACCAGCCGATACGGTCCACTTTTTAGAACTATGATATTAAGTAGTACTCTCTATCATTTAGCTTCCTTTGTTGCCTTTTTTATTTTTTCCTTCAACATATTGCTTCCTTATATTTTTCACACATAGCTATCTGATTAAATATCATATGATCGATACCCAGTTGAAAGTCTGATCGATTTGTATACTACAGAAAATCTTATTTTGGACAACTAGGGAAGGCCAGTAATTCAGTGTAATTGAAAAGTCTTTAGAAAGGCCTTCATTTTAAGGACAGAGCATTTTATGCACAATAAAATAACTTAAGAAGCTGTAACATCATATTAGTCTATAGTTTATTGTTTATTGTTTATAACTGCATATCATTCCGTCCTTGGTTTGTGAAAATTCTAGAATATATATATATATATATATATATATATATATATATATATATTTTAGGGACTAGCCCTTCTGTTTGCCGTATTTTAGAATAATTAAAATTGAATGTCTTTAATTTTAAGGAAATTTCTTAAATTTCTTAGATATAGCTAATGAGAATATTTCTGTAGTTAACCTATGTCCTTCCATAATCTTCTGCCACATGCTTCATTGCCTTACCACCCACTATCAAAAATATTTAGTACGTACGTATAAGTTCCTACGGGACCACCGGAAATTCCAAGAACATGAAGAAATTGAGAAACTATAAGAACATGTTTGATTTTTACTTTCATTTCCTGTGTTTTCTATTTTTATGATATTGTGAAGGAAATAATGAAAATATTGAAAACAATAAAATCCTATTTCCTATTTTTACTATTTCTTTCACAAAATTTTGAAAACAGGAAACACAAGAAATAAAAATAAAAACCAAACATACCCTAAATTTTTTTAAGCATGGAGTCTTATTTATTCTTCATAATGATCATGGGGATTAGCAAATTGCAGGGCAGATATATTTGGAAGTTTTCAGAAGACATGGGCATGGGAACAGAAGAATCATGTTTAGTTTATCACTGATTCCCATCTTACAATGCAAACTCACTCGAGCTGTCTTGGAAATATAAAGGATGAAAGAAGCATGGGATCTCTGGTCAACACAAATACTCTTTTTTTGCTAAAATTGTTTGGTTGTGTCCCCTTTTATCTGCACAAATTTTGCTTCCATCTTTTTGTTAAATGTATCCAAACCACGCTAGAGTCCATAAATCATTAAATCTCTTCAAACATATCCAAAACAATATTAGTAATATTTGCATTGTTTTTTTCCAGCATGACAAACCTATGCATATAGTGCTTCCCCACTCCATCTTCTCCATGTATAAAATTGTGCTAATGACATGATATATTTGTTCAAAAACTGCTACATGTTTTCACATTTCAAAAAGATTTTCAAGTGGCGGACTTGCTTTCTAGAGCTTTGAACATCGGGAACGTATATTCTCATCTCAATGAGATCGAAAAGTACTAAAAGTGAGTTTTTATTTGTTGGCCTCAAATAATGTTTAAGCTTAAATATATTTTTAGTTACCATAATATATAGTGAATTTCGGTTTTGGTTCCTATAAAATTTTTAGTTTGGTTTTGATCCGAATTTTTTGATAAAATGTTTGGTTTCAATCCCTGTTGTGTTAGCGCAATTGTTAAATGGTAATATTTATAAGAACTAAAAAAACATTTTTAAAATATTCATAAAAGATTGAAAACAAATTTTTCAATATTTGTATGTACTAACGTATATTTTAAAATATTTATAAGAACTAAAATCAAATATTTTTTAAAAAAATTGGATCAAAATCAAATTAAAAATTTTATAGGGATCAAAATCAAAATTCACTATAATTTTAAGAACCGAAATCTTATTTAAGCTTAATATTTAAGTACATTTTTGGTGGGATTTGGGTTTTTTTTTTTTCTTCTCTATTCTTAATTGTCTGTCACGTAATTGTTATGGGTCTAGAGGAGATTAGGTAAAAGTGAAAAAACGGCAAAATACTTTGTGTAATTAATAATGACTGGAAGAATATTTAGAAGGCCCTATTGATGCTACAGTTCTACCTCTGTGAAGACTGTACAATTCATCATGATATTCCCATTGTAGTATACATTACATATCCAACTATATATATACCTAACAGTCTGTTAGTTAAGTGTAGGTAATTTATAATTTTTTTTAAGTAAGGTGTTAAAAAAATATTTTATATTTTTCTAAATTATTCTTTGTTTAATTTGCAAAATAGTAAAACTATTTTTTTATTTTTAAAAATTATTCAAATATATTTATATAAATATTACTTTTATTAAAAAATAACTTTTTATTAAATAATACAAACAAACAAGTTCTAGGTATTGTATACCCCATCTATTCTATTTTATCTATCATTTTTTAACCATTTTTTTATTTGAAGAATTTAATTTTATATATTATTAGTGTAAATTATTTTTATTGACAATCATTCAATTCATATATATATCTATATCATCAAAATTATTTAATTTCTAATATAACTATCTTAAAAGCCGTATAAAAGATAAGATTCTTGATTTGGTTTACAATGTAATCAAATAATTTAGTTAATTCTTAGTATAATTCTTATTTCACAGAATGCTTATTTAGTTAAATAATTTTACTCTATAATTAATTAAGTTGAAGAAAATGGAAAAAGCAAGGTATAGTTGTGGGACGCTTGCACAGAGCTCCTCGACATTTGTAAAATTAAAAATAAAAATAACAAAGTTGGAAATCCAAGTGCAGGATTTTTAGCAAACATATTCTGCTCAGGCTTCTTTCTTAGCATTTTTGAAAAAATGAATTTTACTCTTCTAAACTATGCAATGTATTTTCAGACCAAAAAAGAAAAAACTACGCAATCGTATTTTAGAGAGTAAAGGATAATTAAATTTGTAATTATAAGTTAAAAATTAAGATTTTGAATTTTGTAAGATAAAGTTATTGCATGAATAGACGATATATAATTGCACAATAATCTCTAAGATTTTAGAAAATACAATACATGCATGCTAAATTATATATTTGTAATAATTCATGCTTTTAATTTTTTTCATTAACAGTTCTATTTATACATTTTTTACCTTTTTAAAATACCTCTATATATATACTTCCTAGACGAGCAAAATTCTAATTAAAAAAAAAAATCTCATACATAGAAATATAGTTAGATAATATGCTCTCTCTTAATGGACTGGGGTGTTTTGCTGTTAGTACAGGTACAACATAATTCTTTGTTTAGATTTATGTTCTTAGAAGGAAATTATTTAACTGACTACTAGTTTAAGTACTCAAGTGCAATTTCTCTTTTTACCAATAAATAACATTGTAAAATTCTTGAGTTATTATTCACAATATTTTTCACGCAACGGCTTTATAAATTAAGTCTGTACTAATTCTATGTTCTTTGTAGGTTTATTTTTTTGGGAGAATTCAGACGAGGCTAATAATGGCACAAAACAAGGGGCAAAGAAAACATACTACTACACATGCAACCAACTCTAAAAATTGCTGCAGACTACACGTTCTTATTTCTGACGCTAAGTAAATTCTTCTATCTCAATCAATGAGATTAAAAATTCGAAGCTCATTACTGTCAGTTTACTCAGTTTCTATTTATACATACGTGAGCAAAGTAATTTTTCAAACGTTAGTGAAATAATCATAAAAAATTCAGTGAAATAAGATGACTAAATAATTATAAATCCAGAACTTTTATTCTAATTAAGGAAAATTGCCCAACTTGTTCTACACTTTTATGTTCCTACATATATTATTATATGATTAAGGAAGACTTCTCTGATTCAAGAAGCAGTTGAGTGCCATTTAATATTTTAGTTAGAGAGAAGGAGTAACCTCTGTAAGTTGGAAGTGAAATAAACATAGGTCATTCAATTCAAGTATTATATATCTTCTATTGTTCCTCCATGTTTTAAAAATGCACATATACTCTTTATATGCATTGGAATCAACTTGTTCAGAGAGCAAAAGTTTCCTGTACGATGGAGTTGAAAATATAAGTCATTCAAACTATAATCTTTATGTTTGTTCATGATGTTTTGTACACTTGTTTTCAAAAAAGTTCTCTGGTATAACTTTGACTTCACTCAGTCAAAGCACACATATAGGCTTGATTCCTGAAATGTGAACAGTAGTGTCTTTTCTTAGAAGGTTAATTTATATTTTTAAAGTTTTTTCTCTCTAAATTAATTCTTAGTATGTCGAAGTTATTCTTTATATTTTACCTCCTCATTGCTCATTAGTATACATAGTGCTTTGTCAATCTGGGAAGTGGGTATGGGGATAGGATGCCCTCATCCCCGCCTCTCCCGTGAATAACAACTACCCGCTCTCTAACCCATACCCAATAACTGATACCGTAGTTTGGAGACTCCTCATGATATGTAGATAACTACTTGATATTCAAGTGGATACCCATACATTTACATAACTTGAGAATTTATTCTTTTCCTTCATGCTAATTATGAAACAAATATTCATCACTTGTTGTAATAAAGGTTTAGAATTTCACATGCTTAAAAGAAAAAACATGTAGCTTGTTAATTCATCAATATATAAAAATATATTTAGAAAACTCTAAGCTCTTAGAGATCACTAATTATTTCATTACGAGCATATAGGAAAGAGTCAATAATGGCATAGAAAAATAAATGTATTATTCTAAACAACAAGCATAAATGCACTCACCAAAATTACAAATAGGTATAAATAGTAGCGCTACCAAGTAGATCTTAGTCGCACAAAAATTAGCAAACAAAATTAGGACAAATAGTAGACCCGTTATGACAGAGAATAAAACCAAAGAAACATACCAAATCAAAGCAATAAGTCTTATTAATTACTGTGTAATCTCGGTATCAACTACCAATATGGACACTAAATGAAGACATTTACAACTTACAGAATTTATACTCTAGTATGCCATCAACAAGCTTCAAAGGCATTGATGGAGGCCGTCATTATGCCTTGCTTCCGACATGAAATCTTTTTGGGACATTCTTTATTATTAGATTCACCTCTCACAAAATCATCAACTCTAGCAAATGGGATTAGAGCAACTCCTATTTAACTTTATCATGCTAGCTCTTCCACTTTCAACACCACACCAGGTCAGCAAGAAAAGAAAACTCCAATGCTGGGGAGGATTTTGCATACGGAAGAGATAGGGTATGCGGCTGACCTGGCATCCCATCTCGCCATTATTGACAAAACACTATAAGAAATTTTCTTCTATAAATATAGTTAAGATTTGAAAAACATAACCAAATGACTTCACATTATTATGATGTAGTCCAATCTGCAAAGAAATCACAAGTACATTTAAAGACATTGTCACAATGTAATTACAATCTTATAAGAGTACATCAACAATAATCACAATCATAGCTACTCTCACGCTTATCTAAAGTGAGTTGGTTAGTTAGTTGAGAATTAAGTTAGAGTTGATCTAGGAGTCCAAGAAGAAATTCTTTTGTATGTAAAAGGTCTTAACTAAGTCCTCAGCATACATCAATTAGGAATCAATTCATTCATTCAATTACCCTTTTCAAATTCCTCTACAATTTCAAATATTTTCTCTCTGCTCATAGATAGCTTCTTGTTCTACACTCCTCTCTAACACACACACTATGACAATATTTTGAATAATTTTCATCATGCAAGCTATAAGAAAACAAGAGATGCACAGTTCACAGTAAACTTGACCAAAGTTCTCATCAATCATCTTTTTAGATTGTTTTGTACAAGGAAAGCAATAGGTGTGTTCATGCTTAAGTTTAGTTTGATTTTAAGAAGAATTCAATCACCACAAATGAAATAACCACACATAAGCAAGGAAGATGAGAAATTCCCCCATGGACTAGAAAGATCCCAGAAAAACCAATAAAATCTCAAAAAAATGAATATAAAAACCTGAACAAGTATGCAAGAAGCAGGCATTAGGAAACGACCTGCCATGAGTGGCGGGTAGAGAAGGAGGGAGGAGCGACTACGGCGGGCAGAGACAGAGTGTCGACAATGCAGCGGATGAGCAAAGGAAGAACAGTAAACCGAAGAGGGCAAAGCATTATCGAATTGTCGAGGCAGCAGATAAGCAGATCTGGGATGGCAAATCTAGGATGGTGGCTCAGCAAAGGATGGCAAACGACCTGGGGACAGCAGAAAAACACTGATGTGGGATGGCAAACTAAGCAAGGGAGGGAAGGATGAAGCAATGGATAGCGGAGGGCGGAGCTCAACAGGGAGTGACGAAAGAAGTAATCGACAATGAGGGTAGGGCTCACTAGTGAGGCTGAGGCGCCACCAAGGGGTGTGAAGTTGAAGAGAAGAAGAGTATGTGTTAGTGTGTAAGAGAAGAAGAGTGATTGTTGAATGGCCAAAAGGTGGGGGCAAAGGGCGGCTGAAAGAAATAAGGAGAAGAGTCAAAAGACAGAACAAAACTAAAACAATAGGGTTTGTGTATATATTATATATACATAAGGGTACTGTGGTAATTTTATATCGAAACTACAGTACACGGGATCATGAACCCCACCCCCACCCCGTTTAATAAATGGGTATCTAAATTCCCCATCCCCATTACCCGCGGAGGAAAAATCCTCCCCCCATATCCGCCCCCTCATGCTTATTATCTTCTCTGGGCACTGGGGCTGGTAAAATTGACACCTCTAAGTATACATTCTCTCTGGATCCTTTGAGAAAAATACTGTAAATTGTTAATAACTTACTTAAAATTAACAATAGAGATATATTATATTGGAGTATACAACTTTTTCTAATTTTTTTTCTTTTTAATATACACGGCTCATCTTGTCGCCCTTTTGCTCATGTATCATCATGATTTAGGTTTAATTCTTAAATTTTCTTTTGATAGATAATATATAAATATTTTTGTAAGTGTTCAATGAAAAAAACTAAAACCTAAAATTGTAGTTAAAACAACTTCAATGATATGAAAGATAATTTGCCCTTTCTTAAAACATAAGATTGTGTATTATATATAAGATCGAAGTTGTGCTTAGTGTAATTGTTTTTGTTTGAAAGTAACTGGAATTTGGAAAAGTTGAAGAAAAGACAACTCCCAACTTAAGAAGCTTTAATTGTATGCTTTATGATGATATTTTTCGAAATAATTAATAAAAACAATGAGAATGAGGAAGCAAGATTAAGTGGTCCTCAATGTTATAGATGAGCATCCATGCAAGCCAATGGATCAGAGAGATGAAGTAAAAGCCTAGATTTATGGTGTAATTGTGTAACCAATCTTTCCCATGCCATGACCTCCAATTGCATACATCATTAAACACTAATGCAAAGATACATAATGTTATCCTAACTCCTTTTTCATATGCTTGCTTTTGTATTTTTTTTTTTTAATGTCAATAGAGCTCGTGACGCCCAACCAAAAAGTCTCACACGACATGTCCCTGAAAGAATCTCTTATAAATTGTACATAATCCTGATATGCACATTTTTATTACTGATTTTATTTTTTTTAGTTTCTCACCTTTTTAACTTAAAGATCAAGAACCATTTCTTCTAGAAGTTTAAGTTGAAGGATAAAGATAAATGAATATTTTAACATGCCTTCTTGAGTAAGCAAAAGCTCTTTGAACTTGAAGTGTAAACAATACATAGACTCATTTTTTTTGCGTTGAAATTCAACTTATTTTTATAAGAATGAGAGCGGCAAAGATTGAACTCGACCACTTGATCACAGATATTGTGATACCTTGTCGAGAACCATCGATCTCTCTTAAAAGTTTAAGTTG
Organism: Pterocarpus macrocarpus; assembly: GCA_031439585.1. Classification (NCBI taxonomy): domain Eukaryota; kingdom Viridiplantae; phylum Streptophyta; class Magnoliopsida; order Fabales; family Fabaceae; genus Pterocarpus; species Pterocarpus macrocarpus. The sequence goes on from JAVHNN010000481.1 coordinate 7,808, forward strand.
TTGGACTAATTTTTTATCTTAACAATAACTATCAATGTAATGAAAATTCGCAAATAATTAATTAAATTCATGATGTGCAATTTACACATTAAAAAAATGCTAAATCATATCCCTTATGTCCCTAGCTACAATATCCAAATCATCATTATCTTTCATATGCACTCGCAAGTCAGTTTGAGTCAGTGAGGAAATGGGAGCCAATGATAGTAAATTTTGTAGCAAAGTTAAATGTTGATGTAGTGTGTCTTTGTAATTTACTCACCTATGTAGATCCTCCTTCATGCTACTATTTTGACCACTCAGATTTACACTGCCAACACATTCTTGACTCCTTTGCCATCGCAGGGTCAATTGGAGTGAAAAGCATGCATGTCATTAAATGCCCTCAAACATCTGTGAACTAAATTGGAGATTAACACTGCAGGTTGGTATGCTTTTTACTCTTCTATATTGTACTAACAACAAACACCTTAACAAGAAAATAAAGGCTAAGATGATTTGATTGAATAGTTGCGTAAATCACTGCATGAGAGATATATATATATATATATATATATATATATATATCCTGAATGGGATATTAGATCCTACACCTCATCAAGATAAAATCAAATCTAGCAAATAAGGAAAGGGATCCTAACAAACTTCTCATTCTACACTAATGTAATCTAAATCAAGAGAGCAAAGCATGTGACTCAAAGAAAAATATTGAAGCTTCTACAATGCCATATCAAGGAGCTTGCACCTAGCTTGATTCCAATATTTTGGGCTTGGAGCTATCTTCATTATCCATCGTCATTGGACTTTTATTTCAGCTGAATCTATTTTCTTCTTGCTGATGGACTAGGCCAGACTTATTGGGTTCCTTTGATATTCCCTAGAAGTTGGAGGTTGGAAGATGTCTACTAACCCCAGCTTGAAAAGAATTGAGGTAAAAGGCTTTGGTGAGACAGCATTTGTAAAGATATCAGCCAACTGATTTGCTGAAGAAACAGGTAATAACTTCATCAAACCTACTTGCGCCTTTTCTCGAATAAGGTGACAATCAATATTCAAATGCTTTGTTCACTCATGAAACACGGAATTTGCCGCAATGTGCAAAGCACTTTGGTTATAGTATAAAACCAGGGAACAAATGCAAGTAACCCGTGAACTTTAATAAGTAAATTAGCCACTACAACTCATATGTGGTAGTTGCAAAAGCTCTATAACTCGCTTTGGAAGAAGAATAGGACACTGTGACTGCTTTCTTTAACTTCCAGGAAATAAGAGAATCACCAAGAAAGAAGCAAGAACTAGTGATTGATTTTCTAGAATCAAAACATGCTCCCCAATTAGCATCACTAAGTCCAAGAAGTTGAATGGAGGAATTGCATGGGAAAAACAAGCCATAGTTAGGACAGCCCTTGAGATAGCGCAAAACCTTCATTGCTGCTCGATAATGAGCTTACGTAGGCTTAGCCATAAATTGGCTAAGTTGTTAGGTGGCAAAAGTGGTGTCGATGAGTGGTTCTAAGATATAGTAAATGCCCAAACCAAATGCCCATAAGGAGACATCATCAAAGACAGGGCCAAAATCTTAGTGCAACCGAGTAATATTATCCATAGGAACAGAGAAGGGCTTGGAACCAAGTAAGCTGTAATCTTGCAATAAATCAAGACAATATTTCCTTTAACATAAAGAGATCCTTGCATCTAAATAAGCAACCTCTATACCTAGAAAATATTTTAAAGCACCAAGATCTTTAATTTGAAATGTGGAATTAAGTATATGCTTGATGTGGACCATTTCAGAGAGATTGCACTAACAAGAAGAACAATATCATCAACATAAACTAATAATGTGGTGAAATCAGAACCAACAACTTTAATGAACAAACTATGATCAGCTTAGGCCTACTGGTACCCACAAAAGAGAAGCCAAAGAGATAGTTTCTCATACCACTTACGACTAGATTGTTTGAGACCATAAATTGATTTGAGTAACTTTCAACACTGATTAGGCGAAGAAGAAGAAATACTAGGGGGCAATGCCATATAGACATCTTCAGAGAAGTCCTAGTGAAGAAAAGTGTTGTTGACATCAAGCTATTGAATGGGCCATCTGTGAACTGAAGCTAGGGCAAGAATGACTCTGATGGTGGCCATTTTTACCACAGGGGAAAATGTCTCAAATAGTCAACTCCTTCGCTTTGGGCATAACTTTTCGCCACAAGATGCGCTTTGTAGCATTCCATAGAACCATTAAGGCAATGCTTGATCTTGTAAACCTACTTATAGCCAATGGATTTGACGTTGAAGGGAAGATCAACAAGGACCCAAGTCTCGTTCGACTCCAGAGCCTTAACCTAGGCCTTCATGGCTTAGTGCCAACAAGAATGTTTGATGGCTTCCTTGTAACTGCATGGTTCTTGCTTACTTAGTGGACAGAGACACTATGAAATGGCAATGGGGATGAGAAATATGGGAATAATCGAGGACAGCAGAGTGCGGATGTGCACACCTTCGAGATGAATGATTTGGAGAATTGAAAGAGATGTTGCAATAATAATTAGCAAGGCGACGTGGTGGCTGGGTGGGACGAGTTGAACGATGCAGCTAATGAGTTTGTGGTGGAGAAATTGCAATTCGGTTGGGAAGAGTGGCAAGGTCAGGGGAAGAGGGGACGAGGTAAGAGTCGCTGGGCTTGGATTATGTTTTGGGCTTAGTTCTTGTTGATGGAGAAGGCGTGTAAGAAGGCTGTGGATGTGAGGTGGGCTCAAATGAGATGTAGATGGGGGTGAGAAGATTGTGAGAGAGCTTGTGAGAAACGAAAGTGCATTTCATTGAAAAGGACATGCCTAGAGACTACAACTTCTTTATTATCCAAATAAAAAACAATAAACCTCTCTTTATTCCAATTTTAAAACCAAGAAAATTCCCTTCCTAGAATGGGGATCAAACTTGTTACGATGGGCAATGTGTGTTGAGGCGTAACATAGACAACCAAAAACCTTAATTAATTGAAAATTTGGAGGTTTATTGTATAAAAGTTCAAAGGGAGTTTTATTGTGTATAATAGAGGGTAACAACAAGGTAAATGAGATTGAAACATAAGAGCTCTTGCCACATTAAGAATATGTTGATGTTGTCTCTCAATCCTCCCATTTGTTAGGGGGTCTCTACAACTTGTTTGGTGTAAGATACCTTTGGAGGCATAAAATTCTTTGAGGAAAAGTTCTAGACCATTATCAGACCTTATACACTTGACCTTGGTATAGAATTGATTTTCAACAAGGGAAACAAAATTTTGCACATTGATTTTAACATCAACTTTTGTCTTTAAGAGAATAACCCAAGTGTAATTCGATTAAAATCATTACTGATTGTGAGAAAATATTTACGGCTATGAATAGAAATTTTAGAGAAAGGACCTTAAATATCTAAATGAAGTAAGTCAAATATTTTTTATGCTTTGTTCAAACTAGTAAAAAATGACAATTTCCTTTGTTTAGCTAAATGGCATTCATCACATGGGTTAACAGTATGTTTAGGAATAAAGAGAAATTGTTGATGTAAAATATTCAAACGATGTCCAGACAAGTGGCCTAAGTGAAAATGCCAAAGGTTGGTAATGGTAACAAGTATGGATATGGAGGAGTAAGCAAAGGCAAAGGGAGGAGTTGGGCAACCAATCCTTCTTGTCGACTTCAAGATGATATAAACCTTTCTTTCAACTTAGCCAAACTAATCAAGCTAAGGAGTTCATATCCTGTATTTTGTAGTAGTGACCATTAAAAGTCAGAAAACAAGGAATAGTGGAAATAATTTTGGAAATAGAGATGAGATTAAATTGAAAACTAGGAACATAAAGAACATCATGAAGAACAAAAGATGGGGAAAATTGAATAATGCCAGAGTAATATGCTTAACCAAAGAACCATTAAGGAGATTGACAAACATAGGTTTGATTTTGTAGCATGTGGAAAAATAATTTAAAGATGAGGTGATATGGTCTGTGGCCTGGAGTCAATTATCCAAGGACCACTTTGTGCATTAGAGTCAACATGTGGGTGTGTGAGAGTTTGTATGCACTGTGAAAAGAACAACAAATTGAAATGTTACCCAAACTTAGGTCACCAGGAAGAGATGTGGTTGGCCTAACTTGGGAGATAACATGAGTATTGGGTTGGGAAGAATCCATTGGGCTTGAACATTCAACAAGTTGAAGGAAAGCCAAGAGGCTTTGGTGTTGGACTAGAGTAAGTTGCAACCTGGGTCCAAGTAGAGCATCCTTGTGCACCACTTCAAACCCTTAGTGACATGCTCGCACTCATTCACGATGGAGTTGTTAATGGAGACCGCACCTAAGTTGCAATCATGAAAGCGAGGACGGCTTGGATAGTGAGGGTGTCTTGGAGGATAACCATGCTTGCCATAGCACACATCAATGGTATGCCTGCAGGCGCCAAAATAAGTTCATAGCTTGTTCTAAGATGCCAGCAAATTTCCTGCAGGGTGCTCCTCGCCCATGTCCAAAGGGCAATCATCGTGCATTAGAAAGTTAAGAAATATCTTCTCGCTTCATCAAGGATAAAGATGGCATTCAAGAATTGGCATTCGTGTTGAATCACTATTGAGAAGACATGGTTCCTTTAAGGAACCCGGATGATAAAATCCTCGCTTATGATAAGTTTGCAAGGGGCAAGTGTGGTGTCAACAATCGATAATTATCAAGCTTCTTCCTACAAGGATTTCAATTAGGTAAAATAGTTAGTCATGAATTGAGACCCCTATTTGAGTGCATGGACCTCTTCCTCAGAATCTCACCTATACGCCAGAACTCACTTTGAGAAAACGTTTGAAGGTTAGACCATATAGCAGTAGCATGATCAAGATATATAACACTTTGTACAAAAGAGAAAGAAAGGAAGTTCAATAACTAGGACATAATGAGAATGTTGCAAAGATTCCCAAGATAGAAAAAGAGGATCTGATTGACACTGGAATAGGAATGGAACCATTGAGAAAACCCATTTTGTTTTTAATGACAAGAGCCATCTTGAAGGACCTAGACCAAGAATGATAGTTGTTACCAACAAAGACAAAGTGACAAGAACCATGGAAGGACTTTCATTTAGGTGGATATAAAATGGACTAGAAGGGTTCTAGGAGTCATTTGGGTTATTGACCACTGAAGTGGAAGAAGGAAACACAATAGAAGGGCTAGAAACAGCAACAATGTTGCTAGGATTAGTATGGGAAATGTGTTTAGGCATGGTGGGTATTAGTAAAGCCTCAAGAAAGGCTCTAGTACCATAACAAGAAAGTAAAGGCTAAGACTATTTGATTGAATAGCTATGTAATTCATTGCATCAGAGATGAAAATGTATAGTATATATATACAACCTGAATTGGATACTAGATCCTACACCTAATCAGGATAAAATTAAATCTAGCAAAATAAGGAAAGGAATCCTAAGAAATAACACATTCTACATTAATAGAATCTAAATTAGCAAAGCAAAGAATGTGACTCAAAGAAAAATATCAAAGCTTCTCGAATGCCATATTAAGGAGACTGCACTCTAGCTTGGTTTCAATATTCCGGGCTTGGAGTCAGTCTTCATTATCCATCTTCATTGGGCTTTTACTTGGGCTAAATCTATTTTTCTTCTTATTGATGGACTAGGCCAGATTTATTGGGTTCCTCTGATACAAATTGTTAGACTATTAAACCGTGACGCACGACATGCAATAACTTATCTATACACTTACAAAATGAAAAGAAAATAATAAACCCTTAAATTGGATTTAGATCCTCTAAAATAATTACACTTGCAAAGTAAAAAGTGAAACGTTAACAACTCTCAATCAACAACTAGTGGCTCGAGATGCTTGTATTATTGGTGTGGACACTAACTCTGAGATTTGGAGTACCTTACACTTACAACCCCATGTGCCACCTTTCAAGTAAGTTCTTTCTAGATTATATAACTCATAATATTTTTTTTTTCCCCAAACTCACAATATGCCATCAAATTCATTACTTACTCTTTTATTGTAATGCTTTATGTATACAAATTCGCGCACATCAGTAGTTAATTAATTTTAATTTGGTTCGTTAGTTTCACTCAAATTGGTTTTGGCACCTTTAATTTTAATTATAAAAAAAGAATATTATGGCATTATATTTTTATGTCCATGAAAACTTTGCCACATCATCGAAAACTAGTAATAAAATTTGGATTTTTTTCTACAAGTGCCCTAACAAATCAAGAGTGGAAAGATTTTTCAATATATTGAATACATTGAAAATTTAAAAATTTATTTTTTAATATAAAATCTTTCACTTTTGATTTCTTAAGGCACTAATTAGAAAAATCCATAAGATTTAAACCTTTGATGGAGTTTAAGATAAAGTGACATAACTATGTAGTAAATAATTTATATATAAACAAGAATTTAATTATAATATGAATAATATGTACTAAGAAAATGTTTGTATCACCCACATTGTATAGTTATCATATCGGATATCATATATACTAATATGTAAGTGGGGTGAATATATATATATATATATCAAGAGATAGATATATTATATATCCATGTGAAAGAAATGTTATAGAATTTAGTTTTGATATATTGTCAATAATAAAAATTTTTACATAAATATTTAATTATATATTATCACATAAATATGTTTGATTCAACTACCTACTATCTTGACAGTGATTGGACAACAATCTAAAACTCTATAATATTGATAGTATATCAAAATTAATCTCAATGTTATATTTGATGTCAAATTTTAATATACAAATAACATAATAATATAAATATATTACAATTATGCCAACAAAGGTTGGCTCTCCTAGTTGACTGTATGCTCAAATATCGCCATAATTTGAGTTCAATTTTCAGTTTCTCTTATTAACAAGTGACTCATAAGTGTTTTGTAAGCACACAATGAGCCCAGGACACGCCCTAACCTAGATTGTGTGAGCCTTCTCCTCATTCTAATCTTTGTTTACCTAAAAGAAAATATACATTATAATTTTATATTGCCTCTATTTTAATATATTTGTCAATTTAATCAGTAGTACATCCTTAAATTAATATATCTAAATATTGTATCCGAATATATTAATTTAAGGATGTATCACTTTAATCAAATTGACAAATACATTAAAATTGATGGAATACATTATAATGAGGCATAGGAGAGGCTAAAGGAAAGAGTCTCTATGAGCTCATAGTCACAGGATGCTTAGCCGACCGGTGTGCGCACACCAATATAAATGTTGGGCGCATAAATATTAGGACTGGTTGTTTCTTGCCCTTGCATCTATCCTATTAGTCCACAAGATTGTCTTTGCTGGGATGCGTGCAGTCTATTAAATTAATTAATCGTATATATGACAAAATCGTGTTCTTCTGTTTAAAATTAAAATTCAATTTCTTTTCAGAAGTAATGGAGTAAAGGTTTATTTTGATCTTTGAAATTATATGTATATTTTATTTTAATCTCTGAAATTAAAAAATTAATAATTTAACTTCTAAAGTTATAAAAATTGATTCAATTTAGTTTCTATAAATATTTCTTTAAAGACTAATTTAAATTATTTTTATAATTTCAAGAACTAAATTATAATTTTTTAATTTCAAAAATTAAGGTAAATTACGTATACAATTTTAAGGACGGAAATGAACCTTTACTCGCTATGTATCCTCCGAAAGAAGTACAAAACTACAAGAATATTATGATAATAATAAAGATCGACTTAATTACATAGTATTAGCTAGTCTGCTGTATTGTTTTTACTTGGTTGGTGCAAACCTTTAAATTGCAATGGCTGTGATGTAAAGAACATACATGGTTGATTTGGTGTAAGTTCATTGATTCTGCGTACAGAATGTTTTCATCACCAAGCCAAATTTGTGTGACAGATCTGCTCTAAGGGACAAAAGACATAATTGTATCAGTGAGACGCATGTGAATCTCTATCTAAATCATACAGCCATATCATTTGCCAAAATAAATACACTGTGACAAGTAAAAGAAAGCTCTATATAACACTGCCTGTTAGTAATTTTCGGTCCAAATTATTACCACTAAGTGGTGTTTTTTGATCTCCAACGTCTGCATTTAGGAGTGGGCCAATAGGAGTAGCTAACATGCTTAAATGAGTACGGGAAGCTGTTGCTATGTAACAAATTGCAAGAGAGTGGAAAAGGAAGGGTTGGGGCCAGGATTGCATTATAACAGTTATCTCTCAATTCATGTATCCATAATTAAAGAGAAAAGACACAGGAAATAAGAGTAGAGGAGGTTATTGTATTGATAGTGTCACTATAATAGGTGACTATTTAAATCTCTCTTGTAGCTTTTTCTGCTGCAGGTGTGACCTGTTACTATGCAAGCGTTTTTTTTCACATGTGATGATGTGAAATCTAAAGCATTGAGGTTTGCCGGATTGTACTTAAGTAGCGTTTGGAATGAGAAAAAAAAAAAAAAAGAATTGATTTGATTTGTAAATTTAATTTTGTATTTAAATATTTTAAAAATAAAAAATAATTTTATTTGTTAAGTTTTATGGGATTTGATTACTTTGACTTTGAAATCTTATCAAATTTAAAAGAATTGATTTAATTTTAAAATTTAAATATAAATAAATCAAATTAATTTCTATTTTTTAATCATTCTAAATTCTATCTAATATATTCTAAATATAAGAATTGATTTATAAATCAATCCAAATTCTTTTTTTTTTAATAATTATTTGAAGTTCAAAACTCTCAATAGAAAAGAGCAATAAACAAGATAAATCAATCCTAATTTTATTTTCTATAATCATTTCAAACATAAGATTTAACTTATAAATCAATTAAATTTAACTCAATTCAATTCTTAATTTTAATAATTCTAAACACTACCTTAATTTTTTTTAACTATTTATAATTTTCTGTAACTTAATTTCTAATACGTTTGAAAAAAGGAATTCTAATCAGCATTTTTTTTTTTTTTGGGTTTATAGCATAGAAGCATTTTATGTTCACATGGATGGGCATACTTAGGGTAACAATCTTGCCATCATTTATAATAATGCATTAATGCTATCATATACAATTTGCATTTTAGTGTATGTTTGATAGGGGGTGTACAAATAACGGGTTAGATTGGGTTTTGACTAGACTTGAACTCAACCTAATTTATTGGATCGGGTCATTTCTTTGAACTCAAATTCGACCCGATAATAATTCGATTAATGACCAAATCAAATTGGATCAATTCAACGTTTTGATAATATATACAACTTTAGATATTATACATGATAAAGTCATAAATTTAGAATTAAGAAACAAAATTTAAGAGATATTTTATAATATATATTTCAAAATAAGTTATATTAATATAAAAATAATATCATGTTTTGTAAAATATATTAATTGAAGTGTAGAAATATCATAATTTAACATTTTTTTTTGTTGAAAAATATAACTTTATAAGAATTATATAATTTTAAGTCAAGTTGGATCAGCTCCAAGTATGATCCTAATCTAGTTTAAAAATATATTGGATCAATAATTCAAAACTTGAACTCGGCTCAATAAATTTCGGATTGGGCAAGTTATTGGATCGGGTCGAATTATGAACACTCTAATGTTTGATTTCAACGCGAAAGCAGGTTGAGTAAAAGTTGACACATTTTAACTTTATATAAATTTATCTTAAAAAATGTCTTTTATATTGGGAAGCTTTCTTCTTCTTTTTTTTCCTATTGGATGGAATGACCAAACAGACTCTTGATAATTAATTCATATCAAACCAATTAACAACACAGAAGCTTTTTTAAATAAAATAAAAAAAATAAGGAATACATTAGTTGAGTAACAATTTGTCGACATCTATAATTTAGACGACTATAGATTATTTTTTCCAAGTTTTTTGGATCTGTCAGGTTAAATAGTATCCAATACCGGAAATACTTAAAAACCATATATGTATTGTCATATCACCACATTACTTAAAAAATCATGCATATACATAACAACATATATTTAAATGATCGTGTAAAGATTTTTATAATAATAATATATTAAAATTAATTTCTGTCCAAAAATGTACTTAGAAATTAATTTTTAACTACAATTTAATAATTCATATATATAATTTTAAAATTATGAGTTAAAAAAATTGTATAAATTCACAAATTGAAGAATATCCCTTGCAGTTTTCTTTTTCCTATAATATGTATTATATAGGAGGAAAATTTGGAGTTTTAACTTTGCCAGGTGCTATTAATTAAATTTATGGAGATCAACTCAATCTAACACACTCTTTTCCTCTTATGTATATTTGGATGACAGTATTTCTCAGAGAACGTAAAGATAATAAGGAGAAGAAAAATAATATATCTTTTATAAAAAGTTAGTTTAAATAGAAAGAGAAGAAAAAGAAATTTATGAAGATTCATTATTCTTTTCTTTTCCTCAAATAGTGCTTTTATTCTTCTTTAGCAGAATAGAAGAAAAATAAACTTTTATAAGTAAAAGAAATATATTTATATCTTATTTAATCATTTAAATTTATAATAAAATAATAAAATTTCGTTTTTTTTTTGGGTTAAATTTTAAATAAGTAAAATAAAGGTGTTTCATTTGTTTCATTGTCTTTCTAACCAATTTCTGTTAGTTTATTGTTCTGTTCTGTTAATATAAAAACATCTAAATATACTCACCAAAAAAAAAAAATCTAAATACAATATATGGTGAAACGATAAAAATAAAGAGGGAACAGAAATATTAACTTGTCAAGAAAACATTTCGAGAACTACTAGTAGTATAACTAATTGATAGAAAACCAGTGGCCTTATGAAGAAACACTAAAGTCTTAGTAGCAACAACACCTTGTGTTAGCCAAAAGTTATATACAATTAATACAATACAACTTGATAATCCAAAACCCAATAATTAAAATCAATAGGATTAAGGCTTGGTTTGATATTATTGTGACTTTTTGAGAGTTGTTGAGTTTATTGGGCTCTTTAAAAGCTGTTCTAAAAAAATTATAGTAATATTGTTTGGTAAAATAATATAAAAGTTGTTTGCAATAAGTAGAAGTCATAAAAGTAGTATTTGGTAAAGTTACTCTTAAAATCTAAAATAACTATAATAGACATAAATATTAAAGAGAATAATTTCTATTTTTAATGTCATAAAGAAAGAAAGTTATATTAATTTTTTAAATTTTATAATACAAAACAACTCAAAAAGCATCTTATGAGGGTTCAGAGTAAGATCCCCTATATTTTAAAAGTCAAGAGTAAAAGCACCTAGCTTTTGATTTACTAAATGTAAAAATCTATTATACTTTTCATAAATTAAAGACCCCTTTAAAAATACTACCAAACTAAGCCTAAGTCTAGTGGAGGGGTTAATCCTCATAATGTGGTAAACTATAGTTCAAATTTCAACTAGGAGAAGTGCCCATTTTAGGCCTTGGCTTGTAGATTACGATTTTTAAAGTTCGGTTGAACTTTCTTACTTCTCTAAAAAGTGCTCTAAAAAGCTTATAAGAATATTATTTCGCAAAATAATGTAAAATTGCTCTCAATAAGGTGGTTACAAAATTAAGTATTTGGTAAATTGCTTTTAATATCTAAAATGATTACAATGGTTATAAATACTAAATAAAAATAATTTCTATTTTTAATGTCATTAAATAGACAAGATTATATTACTTTATATTTCAAGAGCACACGTTAGCTCAAAAGACTCACATAAGCTCCCGAGAGCACTGACTCTCAAAAGTTATGAGCAAAAGACTCGACTTTTTATTTACCAAACAGTAAAAATTAAATTTATACTTTTCATAATGTCTAATACCTCTTCAAGAAAGATTACCAAATCCAGCTTTAGTTGTCTCAGAATGTAACTTGAACAAAATTGCCCTGCAAGTAGAGGATACATGTGGGAAAACCAAAACTCATCAATGATCAATTTAATCTCAAATTATTGCATGCACAATAATTACTTTGTCATGATTGAATCCTTGAAGGGGATCACAATCATGTAAGATGAGGTAGAGAGAAATAGAAAATATTAGGAAGAGAAACTCCATTTATCCTACGATAGCTATTATGTATCTCACCTCCATGGGACAATCAAGCATCGATCCGATTTATAGCTAGGAGCAAGGGTCTCCCCTTTATATTAACAAACTGATGGGCTAAACCTATCTTTGTAGCAAGCTCATACACAAGTGGACCTATTAACGTATCCTAGTGAGCAGTGTTTAATTCCCTCAAAAAAAAAAAAAGAGCAATACTTAATAACAATAGCTCCAATAACAATGGTGATTACAAATTATGGGTTTAAATAATATATATGCCATAATTATTTTGACATCAAATTAATTTGAGCCATTATAAAATGTAACGTTAACTTAAGTTAATCCACACAAACTTTTCAAACAACGACGAAATGAAGGATAGGACAAGAGAAAGAAAATTGTTTAATTTTGTTGCAACAAAAAAAAGTGAAGATTATTATTTAATTTATCTTCAAACTCTCAATTTTATTCTATTATAAATTGAGAATTGTGTAGAACAAAATTTTAAACAACTATATTAAAAAATTTTTTATATACGTTATGAATAAAATAAGTCTTTTAAGTGAGGCATTTTCGTCTGTACTCATAATTGAGATTGAAGTATTGCGACTTTATAATGGATGCCAAATATTTTTTGGTTCAAGATATTTTATGGGGGAACCATGTTGGAAAGTCGTAGCGGGGAGGGGAAAATTGTTTCTCTCTATTTTCTATTTTCGTGTCATCATATAACCGAGAATCAAAGTGTTAATTTTAAAGGATTTCAGGTAGATAAAAATGATTTAAATCCCCACTAACATAAGTCATTAGAAGTAGGATAGTCACGATGGATTTAGATAATTTGTATAAAATTGTAAGTTAAAATCTTAGTACTATTGATATCTTGAAAAAATCTATGTTAACACACTAAAATCCCCAAAAAATAATACTTGAATTTCTAATGATATCATAACATGAAAATAAAAAAGTGGAAAGGGGCAATTTTTCACTAAAAAAGTCCCGCAACTTTTTTTACATAGTTTCTCAATAAAAATCTTTGGGTAAAAAAATTTGTATCCATTCAGAATATGCAATACTCCGGGCTCAATTTTGAGTATCAGAGAACGCTCCTTTAAGTTAAAAGATACATGTGGGTATGTTTGATTTAATTTTTAGAAGAAAGTCTTTTAAAAGAAAATATTTTAAAATAAGATCTTTTAGAGAAATTATTTTTAAAAAAATAATTTTTGTTTGATTTGAATATATTAAAAGTAAGTTTAAGAGAATGAGCTTTATTTAAATAGAATAAAGTATAATTATTTTTAATTATTAATGTGAAAATAATAATAAAATTTCTTTTCAAAAGACTATTTTTTAGAATAAAAAATAATCTTAAATATACTTCTTTTAAAAAAAATTTTAAAATTTTAAAAAACCTTTCAAAAAAAATTTTTATATACCAAATATATTAATTATTATATATTTTTATTCTCGTTCAAATAAAAACCCTTCTAAACCTATAAAAGTATAACAAATAGCCACACACTCATTGAGTTTTGTGATCTCTCGTCCCCGCCGACATGGCTAAAAAGAAAAAGCTAAGAAAGCTTTTAGTCATCAATTTTCTTTTCTTTTTTGAGGTCAATAATAGCATTTGCTTTTACGAACGTAAAGAGAGCAATTAAAAGTTATTAGGTCATAGGGGGAAACTTAGTGTAGACAATGAATAAAACCATAACTAAGTTACCTAATAAAATAGTTAATAATCACCTTCTTTCCAAACAATGCAAAAATTGACAAATCCGGCTTTGGAGAAAGGTATACATATGCTTGTATATTAATGGAAATAATCAGAGAGTAAGAAAATATTCTAATTGTCTAGAATGGGCTTTTGAAAATCTACAAGAATTTGGATGAAATTCACAGTTCTGAAATCAATATCTTTTTTTTTTTTTTAATTTTATTATATATTTATTTTAAATTTTTTAATCTTATGGATGAAAAAAAACTAATGATAGGGAGAAACTTAATCTTTATAATAGACCCTGATCCTATTCTTCTAAGCCAAATTATTAGTTTGAGTCTGCTGACTTCTAATACTAGCTAGTAGTTTATAACAAAAAATCAATATTTGGTTTTGTTATAAAATGATTTATAAATATTTTGAACCGGATTTTTTGATAATTTTTTTATGTTATTCCTATTATTACATTTAGTACCAAAAATAAAAAATAAAACGATATTTATTATTTTTTAATCATAAATGGTAGACAAAAATATTACAGATTATTTGGTCAATAAATAATTCCCATAATACTGATGACCATTTAGAATAATTGAATGGTCTTTTCAGTTAAAAAAGTGTTCAAATCCAAATTCTTAAAATAATCAAAACTACTAAACCGATCAAAATAATCAAGAACCGATTAAAACTGCAAGTGTTTAGGATTGATTGGTTTCTTGCTTTTCTAAAATTGCTTGGATCACATTAGATTTCAGATTTAATATTTAAAATCAATTTACTCCAATTCAAATTAAATAATATTATATAAAATAAATTTTAATTATGAAGTTTATACTTTTACTTAAAATAATTTTAATTTATTATATAATATTTTTTATTTATATATTATGCTCAATTAATAAATATTATTTAATACATATTAAATAAATTATTTTTATTTATTTATTTTATTGATTTGAGTTACTTTTAATTTATAATATTCAAAACTTTGTCAAGAACCAATCAAACCGATAAAAATTGGATCGGGTGGTATTCGATTCAAGATTTAAATTAAACTGTATCCAATTCAAATCGCTATAAATTATATTATTTAGATCGATTTCGATTTCTTTCATTCAAAATTAACCTAAATTGTACCGCAAACACTCCTATGTTCAGTTAAGTTTGTATGTTAACCATCCTTTCTAATAATTTTCCCATAATTTATAATGATAAGTGAAAATAAAATGTCTTGAAATGAAAGTATTTGTATTCTGTTTTGCTAGATTTAATTTTACCATTTTGTTGGCTGTGCTAGATGCCAGCTGTAAGTAACAATTAAAAAAAAAATGAAAATAGGAAAGAGAAATGAAAATAGTATGAAATTTTTTGTAATTAATTTTAAAATAAAAATTAGAAAATAAAACATTTTTTAATGTTAAATAGAAACTTAAATTTTTAAAACAGAGTAACGTATTTTGTTTTATGAAATCAATAATGAACATAATAATTGTTATTTGAATCATTTTTTTCTTTTTCTTTTTCTTTTTCTTTTTTCTTTTTTTTACGCGAAGTATTCTTTTTCTTTAATTGCTATCTAGTCGGATGATTTTCACTCTCATTTTGGTTTCTTTTCCAAACAAAACTTTGTAAGGCATAACATGTCCTTTCAAAGTCAAATTTTGTCTTCATTTTTGGTTGTCCTTGCTCAAATCAAATTTTGTAAAGACCATTATATTTTTCAAATTATTTTTCATAATTACGTTATAATATTATACTCTTCAAAAAAGATTCAGATTGTACTAAAATATTAATGTTAATTTTGATCCCGAAAGCGCATTTTGACATATTTTATCTGCATTTTAAAACATTTCATCCAATGGTTAGTGCATAGGTTCAGGAAAATTATGAATGCTTCATTCACTACAAGAAGAACGTAAATTTGTTACAAGGATTCGTAGGTAAATCGTGACGGATCGTTTGGGCTTCTGGACTTGGCCCAACTTGAATTTGATCCCACGGCCCGATTAATACCACCAAATCGATCGTGGATCAAAATTGGAGTAATTGACGCTGAACCTGAATCTGGCCAAATCGGTTACGATCGATTTTTTGGACTTTGCTAAAAATATTTTTTTTTTATTTAAAGAAAAAGCTCAATCAAAATAAAAATTTATTTTTTTTGAACTTTGATTTTTTTAGTATACTTATTTATTATATACTCTTAAATTAATTCTAAAAATAAAAATAAAAATAATTATTATATTATTTATAAGTATTTTTTAAAAATATAAATGAAAATTAAAATAAATAAATTTTTATATTTAAGATATTTAATAAATTATCTCATAATAAATATTATTTTATATTAATTATATTATTATTAATAATTTAATATAATTTTTTATTTTTTAATTAATTATATGTATATATTTATATATATAAATAAAGAAATATATATTTTATTATATTCAGGTCAAACCTTTAATTAAATTAGTTAAATCTTCTGGGTAACTCTGAACTCCTGTTTTGTCTAGTTT
The DNA here is from genome assembly GCA_031439585.1 of Pterocarpus macrocarpus. Lineage (NCBI taxonomy): Eukaryota > Viridiplantae > Streptophyta > Magnoliopsida > Fabales > Fabaceae > Pterocarpus > Pterocarpus macrocarpus. Next base: position 24,147 of record JAVHNN010000481.1, read on the forward strand.
GATACCTAATTTAGTTTTTAAAACCTTTCAATATGCAGCTTTTTGAAAGACTTTTTCCAGGCTCAATGGCGAACTTGACAGTATACCGGCAAAGTGACAAATGTTTCAACAGTAAATGGCGAAACATTTTGAAAAAATTTGGTAAAATGCATAAAGACCATTTAAATTATGAAGGCAATTTCACAAGCTTGACATTCAATGTCTCTGACATTCAAGTATTCCAATTCACCTCTCTCTCTCTCTCTCTCTCTCTCTCTCACTCACTGTATTGGTTTGAATACATACTTTCCCTTATCTTCGACTTTCAAAACAAATACGAGTAAAATATAAGATATGGTTTGCACCACTACAAAATCCTTGTTACTAAACCATTATTTCATTTTAACGTATTAACTAGTCGGAAGCGTTTACAATGCTCCAGGCATCATTTCTGGATCACTGATGTTCCATTTTATTTCGCGTTAGCGGTGAATTTTTATTTATGAGGTGGAAAGACCATTTAACCCACACATAAAAATAACTTTCTATGGGGCAATGGCATTATGGCAACCCAGAACTCCTTTGTTCCGCCGCACTTCTTTGCTTTCTTCCATTTTTGGTTTCTTCTTTC
>JAVHNN010000482.1:0-44604 GCA_031439585.1 Pterocarpus macrocarpus
AATGAGATTGTAAGCCTCTTCTAACTCCCCAGCACTGCCAAGAAGCTTCACCATGTAAACATAATGCTCGGGCCTTGATATGATGTCAAATTCATCTTGCATCCTCCGGAAAATCTCCTGGCCATCTTTGACAAGGCCAGCATGACAACAAGCACAAAGGAGAGCAGAAAATGTGGCTTCATCAGGCATTAATCCTTTCACCAGCATCTCATCAAATATACTGAAAGCCTCAGAAGCACATCCATGCAAGCCAAGACCTGAAATGACTGAATTATAAGAAATTATATTCCGTTCTGGCATTATCCCAAATACACAAATTCCCAAGTGCAAGAAGCCACACTTTGAGTACATGTCTACGAGAGCCGAAGAGACCTTGACATCTGATTCCAATCCATGCCGAATAACATAACCATGTATCTCACATCCCGGTCGATATTCGCTGCCTGAGCTATAGCAGCCAATACACTAGCAATCAAAACAGAATCAGCCTTCTTGTTTTCCATGTTTAATTTCCTGAAAAGAACAATGCCTTCTCGTACTCCCCAGACTGAGAATAACCAGCTATTAGAGCAGACCAGGTGACCAAATCAGGTTGGAGAATACTGCAAAGACTCTATATGCTGAAGCCATGCACTTACATCTTGAGTACATACTCACTAGTAAACTACCTACGTGAGAATCAGAGTCTAGCCCACTCTTCAGACTTAAACCATGTAATTCTTGGCCAATGCTCAGCAAGCTAGAATCTGCAATACCCCCAAGCAACGCAGCCAGTGTATATCCATCTGGCTTCTTCCCACCGTGTCTCATTAAGCTAAACATTTGCATCCCTATATCCCATGCACCAGAGCACCCATAACCAGAAATCAGAGAATTCCACAAAACCAAATCCGCAGCAACGATCCCATCGAACACTCTACGTGCTTCATTAACAAGACCTAGTTTTTGAATAAGCTGTCACAAGTGCACTGCAACAGATAGGGTCCATTCCCAACCCAGAAGCCACAGTCCCTCCATGAATTAGTCTCAGCATGCCAAAATCAAAGTTGTCACAGCATGCACGAATAACGCAAGCATAAGTGTAATTGTCAGACTTATGTCAGCTCCAAGCATGGTTCTAAATAATGAGATTGCACTGCCGAATCTCTGGGACTGAGCGTAAGCTCGAATCATGGAATTCCAAAGGTAGACGCTTCGAGGGGAAGTTTTGTCAAACACTTGGTAGGCAGAGTTAATGTCATTGTTGGCAGCATAGAGCCTAACAATTTTAGTTGCATAAAAGGGTCCTCTGAGAGATGGGTCCTCAAAAAGCAAAGCATGTAACTGCTTGGCCCTCAAGAGGGAGTTGCATATGTTGCTGAGTTCTGAGTGGAGCCAATGAAACTGAATCAACATTAAGATAACTAAGTAAATTTGCTGTGTGGGTTATGTGACACTGCCAACAACAACAACAACAACAAATGTAACTGATATAAGCAACTAATAATCATATTCAGTCGATGAATAAGATGGCTTGTTGTGGTGTGTGAGGCTTTCTTTATTTGCAAATTGCAAGGCTATGGTTTCAAGTTTCAACACTTGCATGGCATGTCAAATTAATTTTATGAAGCAATTATCCTATAAAGCTTAGGCTAATATGCCAAAGGACGTTAGCACATAAATACTTTTATGTTTAACAGGTTCTTCCACTCTAGAGTCATTTAGCGCGAATTGGAAGAAACAAAATCGAACTCTCTCCACTTGACCCGCTATTACAGCATGTTTATAAGTCCCTTCAAAATTAATGTGTTTTGGCATTTGGAGTTAAAAAAAAAGGGGGGGGGGGGGTTTGTTTAGTTTTGTAATGGACACAAAATTGTAAATAAGACAGACAATGCAACTTGACAATTTACATCATTACACAAGCATGCAACTAATTTGAAGAAAATTAAAATAAACTGATTATGGGAGTGTAAAAATAAAAAAAATTCTTTGTTAAGTCAAAGCACTCTCAAACCCGTTTCAATACCCAAAAATAAAATAGCCCATCCCATCTTTTTACCCAATTCCAATATTATCAACATACAAAATAAAAGATAAAAACAAAAACAAAACCGTTTAAAAAAAAAATCAAAATCCTTAAAACGAAAATAAAAAGTGTTGCTGGGCTAGAACTTTTAGCCTGATCCAATTCTATAGAATTTGTTTTCCTGACCAATAAAAAAAAATAAAACAGTACTGCAACATGTGCGGCAACTTGCTTTTGGGCGGTGTGGAAGACCAATTATAAAAGGGGGCTTCACTGACAGTCTTAAAGGGAAAGGAGAAAAAACAAACCACACAGTTCTTACTCAGTTTTGAGAGGGCAAGAGAGAAGCAAACAAATAGAGAATTCACCGAGAGGAGGAGAGCACGGAAAACAGAGAGAGCAAGAAGGAGTGTAGATTTGAGGAGCAACAAGCCCAGGGTCTTTATACAGGTACAAAAATCATTCGTTCCCTTGTTCAAAATTTAGAATACATCACAGGTATATTGCTTCCTACTTCAATGTTGTAATTCATAAGTAGGTGTACATGTTTGAACCAACATATTCTGACAGACTAGAGAGAACTAATAAATGGAGGTCTCAATGGACATATGATAAGTGGCACACTCACAACACGGCTTATCTTCACACACAACGCACCTTCCCAATTCTCTAATTCTCAAATCAAACCGAAAAAAAAAAAAAAATGGAGGAGAGGTCCTAGTTTATTCATAACAAAGAGCAAATATTTGCATCACTAAGCAGAACCCAACAATAGCCAACCCCGTAGCCACAGCCACCATGAACCGCCGCCACCCAAATCCCTCTCTATTTCTCTCTCTGCGACGGACCATCGCCCCTGACTGTCCCTTTCGCCGCTCTGCCTATAGCTGCGACCTCCACCACCGCCTAGCCATGGTCGCATCCTACTTTGTTGCACAGCCCCCGGTACCGCCGCGCCTCCCTCCTTCTTACTCCACGGCCTCCGTTCAGTAACCCCAAAACAGAGCCCTCCTTCGCTGTGTGTTTTCACGCTAAAAAGAAAAATTCCTAACCCCCTCTCCGTTCTGCTCCTTTTACTTTACTCCCTTTCTTTATTTTTTTATTTTTTTATTTTTTATTATCTGATTATTTATATTGGGCTGTTTCCTTTTACTCCTTATGGAGCTGTGTGCGCTTTTTTTTTTGGAGCTGATCACTTTGTTTTCTTTGAAGCGTGATGCCTTGCTTTATGAATTAGTTTTTCTGGTTGAATGGCAAAATATAAATGGTTTTTATTTTTATCATTTTATTTATTATTCTGTTTTTATTTTATTTATTTTTCATTGTTATTTATTCTATCAGCCTGTTAAGCCACTTTTGTTTTATTCTGTCTGGAATAAAAATAAAAATGAATAGAGTAAGCAAGTAAGTAAAATAAAAATGCAAAAGTCCGAGTTTTATTTTAAGTTTAATCACGAAGCGATTCATCTTTTAATATTATTTTGTTATCATTGTCTTTTGCTTGCTTCTCAGATTACTAACTTGTGTTGTCTCACTGATAATTTGTATTCATTTCTGAATAATAATAATAATAATAAGCTTTCTGTTATTCTTTTAATCATAGAAGAATGGTAATCAATTGATTCTTCATCTTGATATCTTATGTTAATAAAAATAATCTAAAATCAGGCCAACGACAGAAAATTTGGTGAGAGAATCTGAATACAAAGATTAAGCTAGTTCTTCTTCCTAAAACTTTTCAAGCTTCATATCATATTTTGTTAAGAGCTAAGCAAAATTTGGCTACGATAAGCAAAATTATAATTAGAAATAATCTTCACAAATTTTATTTTAATATTGATAAATAAAACGATGGTTAAATTTTTCTCGTTTCCAATAATATAATAATTTGAAATTTCACTTTAGACATTTATGACAAAGCAAAAAGAAAATGCTTTGTTTTATTCTTCCATTCAAAACATTACAACAATCTAACACCAATCAATGATGGAAAATTAATGAGAAAATCGGAGTATTGATTGCTCGAATTCTTCTTAAAACTCTTGAGGCCTCATATTAGATCTTGTCATGAGTTGTTACATTTATTCTAATTCCTAATAAAAATAAAACTATAAAACATTTTTGATAATCTTTTCTTTAGATAATAATAATAATAATAAATAACAACAACAAAGATTTGTGTATTATTTAGATGCTTTAAAATAATCATCCAAATAACAAAAATCAGCTTTCTTTCGATTTATCTCTTGTTATAAAATTTTATAGCTGATAAATTAATTTGGAATTAAATTATGATAAAAAGATCGTGAGAGTAATTGTAGTATCAATCAAGTAGTTCTCTTCTCAAATTTTTGATGCCATATATTATATTCCTCTAGGAGCGTCAAGGTGATTTGATTTACACAAAAAGTATCATATATATTTTCATAATTTTTCCTTCAGTAATCCAAAAAAATCACACTTGCTTGAATTATTTGTATTATATCTTAATAAATAAAAATCCAAAATTAAATTTTCTTAATTCTTCTCTTCTTTCTTTTTAAATATAATTGTTCAATTTTAATCATTCTTTAAAAAGTGATAGATAAATATCGCGGTTATTAATCAATTTGTACAATTAACTTAAGGTAACCATTGAAAGACTCGATGTATCTGGCTGTGTAATGAAATTAAGTTTCTCACCATTCCTCGTAAGAATAATTAGATTCCCAAACTCAAATATCATTTTTGTTAATTAATTTTGTAAATTGCAAAAAGGTCATTCCGATTTTTGCCATAAATAAAAATTAATAAGAACTTTATTGATTTTTTCAATATTTATTTGGCCGCTTCTCTTCTGGCCAAGGCCTCCGGCATTAAGAATACTTAGTTATCAGGAGATACACATTTGAATTAGTCTCACATGAATCTTGGTTGTTATATGTTCATGCTTATCCTTGTATAGTCAGAGTGCTAATCTATAGGAATCTCAGAATCATTTCCTCTATTTGTACAAAGCACTTTGAATCTGATTCAATATAGACTAAACAATTCAACGCTTTATCCTTTCTATATGGTATCAAGAACTTTAGCTTAACAGCAATATTGATCCAAAACCTAGTCATGGCCTCACTAGCCATCTCTACTAACACCCTCACCCATTGACACCCGGCCTTATCCCAACCCACCGCACTCTTTCACCCTCAACCCAATCCTCCTCGATCATTAACGCTCAAAGATTTTGTCAAGCTTAATGCTTCCAATTACCCTCAGCTGGGCGATTCAAATGAATGTTCTAATAGTGGGCTATGATCTCATTGATTCATCAATGGATCCTCTACTTGTCTCATCAAGGTCATCTAGATTATCAATACTGGCTGCGCTTAGGTCAACTTATTTTACATGCCATCATTTCTTCTATGGATCATCGATTATTAATATGTTGGGCAATGCGAAGACATCCAAGCAAGTCACGGATGTTCTTCTACAAGTCCTTTATGGAAAGCAAAACAAAGAGCATCAATCCTTGTTTCAAGGAGAGGATCTCTACGATCCACAAAAGGATCAGGTAAGAACATTGGCCGAATACCTTCAAAGAAATAAAGTCCATTGTAGATGAGCCAGCCACTATCAATGCTGCAGAGATGATGACGATCTTGTTATTCAAGCACCTTGAACGTATTGGGGCCATAAGTATAAGGAGTGTTTCGCAGCATTGAGGACTCAGAGCATGTCATTTCCTTCGATGAACTCCACGATACTGTCGCTTTGATTTTGAGTCATATCTCCAAGCAAGGAAGTTTCCTCCTGACAATTCTCGATGATCATAGCAAATGCAACCTACAAAGGCAAAACCTACTCCAAATCTCGCCTCCTGTACACATCATCCGGTTCTCAAACTTCGGGTTGTTCCACATCTCCAACCAATAATAACAAACTGAGCTGCTTGCCAACATCATGACAAACCTAGAATACCGCCAATCACAAAGTCCGCTTATAAAATTCATGGCTATACTCCAAAAATGGCTCCAAGCCTTCTCGCCCATCACGCCACTTCCACACTAAAGGGTCTTTAACAATGATCGATTCTAGATTCGACTCAAGTCACCATATTACTCCGACCTTGACCAGCTCCATCTCTCTCAACCTTATCATGGATCTGGATCAATTGGTTGTATAAGATGGTTCAACATTGCCAACTTCTCACATTGGTAATTTGTAAATTCTCTACTCCTTCTCATACCTCTCTTCACCTCTTTAACATTCAATATGTTCTCAATATTGTTCGCAAATTTTCTTTCTTATTCTCTATTTATGCAACATGAATCCTATTTTTGTTGAATTTTTTCCTCCGACTATTTCCGATCATTAAGGAATCTAAAGATAGGGCAAGACTCATTAAAGGACCACATAAGGATGATCTCTACTGCCTCTCCTCGCCAACCCCACCTCGTGCCCATACCACCACCCTGTCACATCCATGGCATCATATTTTTGGACATCATCTTCTTACATTCTCGCATCATTTACTTTCCAAGCATCAAAATAACGTTAAGACATGAATCCCCTTGCATTTCATGGTAGTACTCTAAAAGCCACAAACTTCCATTTGTTACTTCAACTGTCAAGCTCCCCAGTCTTTAGAATTAGTATTTTTTGATGTAATGGGCCCCGCCTCCTACTAGGTCTCTGGGATGGTTTCAAGTACTACTTAATTTTTGTAGATCATTTCTCCAAATATGTCTAGTTTCATCCTTTAAAGAATAACTCGATGTTTCTCCTATTTTTCCTAAATTCAAGAACATTGTTGAAAAATTCCTCAATTTACTCTATTGTTTCATTATATCTTGATACTGGGGCAAATTTCTTAAGTTGAGATATTTTCTTGCACAAAGATGATATCTCACATTTCACTACACCTCTGCAGACACACTGTTTCCAATGCCATAGCTGAACGATTTCAAAGACAGACATAGAATAACACTAGATTTACTTACTCATGGATTATGCCTCATTTACCATCATCATTTTGGTCTTATGCATTTCATATAGTCAAGTATCTTACAAGGTACTAGCTTCAAAGATTTGTTTGCCTAACTTGGCTCAACCTATATGGTTTAACTAAATATATATATATATATATATATATATATATATATATATATATATATATATATATATATATGGTTTTTGAAGATTTTTTATTTTGTTCTTTCAAAATAAAGGCTTCTTTAAAACAAATCATTAAAAGCCCAAGTGAATATCGAGTATACAAAAAATGGGAAGCGTATTATAGTGATAAAGCCTCAATTTGACTACGTGCTGGGAACATGCACTATGAATATAGTATTTGCAAAGTAAGGGCTGTACTTATGGAGCTACTATGACCAATTTGTATTTCGGAAGTCTTAAGTCCCCTGGGTGATGCACACCACACCACTCTATTTCCTTCTCTTCCCTTTGCTCACTCTCTATCCTTCTCGCTATTCTCATTCTTGACACTCCTTCTCATAGATCTCATTCTTTCTCTCTTCGCTCTTTGTCTCCTCTTCCCAAGCTTCGGCTTCTTTCTCTCGCCTTTCATTGTTGATATGCATATTTGTTGATGAGCAAAGTCGAGGAGTGTTGCTGCCAAGGAGAGGAACGCCATCTTCCTCGGAGTAGCAAGTGGAAGCGGCGGTGTAGGCATTGAGCTGGAGGTGATGTGTCACGGCTTATAGGAAGCTCAGTTAAGAAACCATTTTTTTTTTTTTTTGGTCGAATCAGGCCGGGTGGACCGCCACCTGCTTGGGCGGCTCATCTGGGCTTTTTGACCGCTTTTTAAGCATTCTATTTTAACAACAATCCTAACCTGAGGAGTGTTCCTGCCTCAGTGCAATTGGTTGGATCTACAGCCTGGCCTGGTTCTCGCACTATGCTGAAAACCACAAAGCGCCCAACAAGCTAACTGCAGTCTCAAAGGAATACAAACTTTCACAGGCCCACACATTGCCTGCAAGACCAAAAGGAGAATCCTTGGACAATATCCTATCTAAACAACCTAGAAATCTATGACAATCGATCACATGAGAGCACCTCCCGACAAACACAACTTAGCTACAAAGATTTTTTCCATCCTGCTTTCAAGAAACATATTTATCGCATTTTTAAAAACTAGTAAGTTAGCCTAAGATTCAAATTTTATGGTCCAAATAAGATTGATTGGACTAACATTTTGCTAACTCAAAATTAACTTAACTCCGATTAAGCCCTGACTCCAAAATGACTCGCTGGGTGCAAATGGGCTAGGTACTGACTCATTTTGGATGGGCTCCTAGAGAAAACCCTCCTTGAAGCAACATTTTCTAAAAACATTGGATTTCCATAGATTTCAACAAGTAGCCTCTGGAAGCAGCCCATACTTTAGATCGGGGGAGGACTGGCAAAGTTACAACAAGGTAGCCTCGTTAAAGAAGGTCTGGGCGGATTCTTTACGAGAAAAGATGTGAAGAAATATTGAAGATGAAACGAGCCTGTTGTAATATGCAATCGCAAAGCATCACTCATAGTGGGCACAAAGCAGTGTTGCTGGGAACTTCACTTTTCAAGGCACGCTCGACTTATAATTGTAACTTAATTCTTGGAAGTTAATGGGTTCGTGGTTTCAAAATCCTAACCATTAACATTAAAAACATTTAATCAATGGTTATCAACTATAAGTGTTCATGTTTCCACAAAATTTATGAGCATTTCAGCATTGCCTTTATAATTTTTATGTACAAATACTAACACCCCGCCCATTTCCACAAAAAAAAAAAATCTTCATTGTCTTTGAGTCTTAATTTCCACCTAGTTGTATGCCAAATATAATTATATCTTCTAATCTTTATGTAACTTCTGTCGAAAGAACTTATAATAAGAAAAGATATTGCAAAGAATGCTCCTTCTTTCCTTGCTTAATAAAAGTACGTAAACAAGATAAAAAAAATAAAAAGAATATGTAATATTGCAAGTGTATGTTCACAACTCTTATCTTATTTGTTTGTTCGAGCTTTTGAGAGCAGATATTCACTTTCGCCCTTAAATTGTATATTTGCTTTATTTGAGTCCCTAAAATTAATAATTTTGTCTCTAAAATTGTGTAAAAAATATTTAAATTAGTCCTTATGAATACTTATTCTAGGAATTAACTTAAATTACTTTTAAATCATTAATTTTTTTAATTTTAAGAGCTAAAGTGAAATATACATACAACTTGAAAGACCAAAATGAATACTCACTCCAGCCTTCGAATAGAACATATACTGGCCACCTAATGACACAAAAAAAAATATGAGTTTAATTTTGAGACAGATTGACATATCACAGAAATAATTTTATATCATTAATCAATAGTTTAAATGGCAGTGCCGGTAAATTAAGGGTCCCTTTATTATAATGGGTGGTTATTTATATTACGAGTATTTTTCACTATTTAGATTGATCGACAAAGGTAAAATTTTACACTGTCTCCTGCAGATTAAATTAAATTTAAAAAAATTAAAGAGAAGGGACCTTGATTTTGATTGCTGAAATGTAGGTAAGAGGAGGAGGATGAGGAGGAGAAGGAGAGAAATCACTATCATGGATTTTCAAAGGGAGGATGATATATGAATGTTAAGATGTAAGAGGAGTATGAATTAGTGTAATGGATTTTGCTAGACCTATTGCTCGATTTGTGATTGGGGAGGTGCAAAGATGGATGCCTTGACCTTAATCTTAGGCTCTCGATGTTGATGCCACCTGACATAGGAGATTTCCTCCTCTTTCTTAAGACTAACAACACTTTGTTGTGTCGCCTTCTCCTCTAGCATTAGTCTTTCTCCACCATTTCAAATGACGCTGTGAATATTTTTCTTGTGGCCTTACTTTATTTTCACATTTCAGTGCCATAAGACGGTGAAAGAAAAACTAGTTAGCTAGAATTTCAACCTAGAAACAAATGCCATGTGTTAATGCTAAATGCTACCAAAAACAAGACAAAAATAATTAATTAAATAAGAATTGAAGTGTTTGAAGAAGCTATTTTTTCTGGGAGTTAAATACCGTAAGGTGAAAGCATAGAGGTTGGCCGGAGTCATATCATTGACAAGAAAGAATAATTGCACTGCATTGTGGTCACTACGATTATGGTCACTAACTTTATAGAAAATGTCCACCACTCATAGTAAGGCTCTCAAACAACTAACTACCCTATTCCTCAAATAGCAAGTAGCTGGAGTTCGTAGCTTTTCAGTTGCGGGTTGCACTCAAAAGGTGTTCTGGTTTAAAGATATGAGATGCTGGAAAGAGTAAATGCTTACTTTAGTCCCTGATTTTGCATATGTAAGTTACTTTCACCCCTAACTTTACAAAATTGTCAAATTCAGTCTTCTTACTTTGTAAAATGTGAGTCATATTAATCCCTCCCTCCAACCTCACTAGGCCACCGCTATTATTCAGCCACGTGTCATGACAAGCAGATTACTACTATGGCACTTATTTCATCATTGAAATTGGAACTCAAAAAACACAAGGTTAATAAGTGAAGAAGTGGAATCAAAACTTGGACTTGGAACACAAATTTCTTTCGAACCCCATGAAGCTGTCATATCAAGCACCTATTCGCCGCTGAAATTTCTGTAATTGGAATCAGCGAGGATGTGTTTAAAAAGTGAACAAAGTTAACTCAAAACTTGGAATACCTTAGATTTTTGAAGTAAATTGGCAACTTTATAAAGATTCATACCTATAACTTCAAAGTTTTCTAGTTCAATTCACTTGCTCACTTCTTCCTTATCCCCAAATTTTTGAGCCCAGTTTAACAATGAAACAGATGCCACATGTCACTTAACAATACGACACATTAGTAGAATAGTTGGACCACACTTAAATCTTAAAATTTTTTGTTATGGACAACATGACTCACGCTTTACAAAGCAATACCACCTGAGCACCACAGTTTCATTACGAAAGCCGACTCACACGTGAAATATCGCGATTGAAATGAAGATTAACTCATATTAAAATCTTGTGGTTGTTACTTTTAAAAGAAAAACTTATCTAATAACCACCTAAATTCTTAAATTATTGCAAGTATAACTATTAAGATAAAAAAATGGTAATACTCTGTCGTTTTATAGTGGCTTAGCAATTATTCACTCTGCAATTTTTTTTTTTGTTATTGAAACACTATTTTTAATATGTCTTTTTCATTCGGCTGCTATACCAATAATTAATTATTTATTCATAGTTTGGAAGAATAATGAATTATAGGTAAGGTGTCAGTTGAGGATGTTCCCTCTGTATTAATGAATGTTTTGTCATGAATTACTTTTTCAAAAAACTAAGTTATATGAGATAGTGGTGAAAAGAATTGAAACTTAGTTTGTAGTATTCAAACAATGGTTAAGAGTGTATTAAAAAAAAAGCCTTAAATATACTTCTTAATCTTGATAAATATTTATCGTTTTGATTTTAGCTTTTAAAACTTTTTTTGGCTTTTGATCCCCATTTTTTAAATAGTATGTTTAAGAGTGTGCATACTAAGATCCACATTATTAAAAGATTTCTTTTTGTTGATGTCGGACATGTTAAGATGTTAGTTGCACATGAATTGGGTTCATCATTTTGAGAAACTATTGCATACTTTTAAAATGTCATATATGTTTTATTTTTTCAGACCAAAAAAATTTATGTATTTTTTTATTTTCGCATCTTTTGTATTTTATTGTTTAAAAAGCTAAAAATAACATTAGATTGAAATGGCTGTCACTCTGGGCTAATCTTCTTCCTTTTCGTGCTTTTTTGGGGGTGGGGATGTTAAGCAATCTTCTTTTCCTAGAACAATTGGTAGGTAGTTTCCTTTTGCCTTAGCCCTGAAGTTCTGTAAAAATAAGTAAATAAATAAATTATAAATAACTAAATGAATAAAATAAAAAGTGTTCTTAAAATAAAAAAATAAATTATAATAAAAACTATTGACCCTATATTATTTTATAGATGTTCACTTAACATCACTAGATGGACAAAGACATGTATGCACTTAGAGCTAATAATTTAGTAACATTTTAGTAAAAATATATTAAATCATTAAGTAAAACTTAAGGATTAATTAAAAATTTAAAATTAAAAATTGCATACTCTTTTTGATGCTGTTTTATTTTTAACAAAAACAATGGTCTGTAAATTATTAGAGGAGAATTTTGTTCAATGTTCATAGAATAAAAGCCTCAGTGGGAGCGGCATTTCCCAAAAAAAAACCCAAAAAAAAAGAAACATTTTCTGCCATAGAAACAACGACACCAGCATGAGGATATTGAAGACAAGAGAAGGCCACAGGGGCAGCAGCACCACTCAGTTGTCCTTTTTTTGTTGTTTTGTGGTGGTGGTGGTGGTGGTGGTGGTGGTTTGGGGGTTCAAAACATGAACCAGAACTTGGTGCCGGTAGAGTTGCATTGGGCACAACAGTGTGCTGTTAGGAGCATCGCTTGGAGAATTGTTGGAGGTCTGTTCTTGTTACTGCAACTTAATTTCTTTGGGAGTTAATGGATTTCAATCTAGATCATTAACATTAAATAACATTTAATCAATGGTTTTCAAGCATTTCAACTTCTACAAGTATCCATGCTTTCACAAAATTTATGAATATGTTAGCATTGTGCCATTGTCCAACCAATTTTCATGTATATAAATGTTATTTGAGGTTAATTTGAATATAGGGTAAGTCATCCAATCACATATTATTACATGTGAAAATTTTTAAAATAATAAATAGATATTAAAGCTAAATATTTATAATAATATAACAATACATAATTAAATATGTTTGGGTGCATCCTCCCTTTGTTACATGAGGATGTTACAGTTGATAATGCCTTCTCAGGCTTTTCTTTTTTCTTTATAGTTTTCATTTTTTCATTCTACCAACCAAAAAAAAAAATGTTTACATTATCCATACTGTAATCAAATTCATGCTATTTCTCTCAAAAAAAAAAAATCTTCATTTTCTTGAGTGGTCTTTCCATCCTTGTTGTAGCTTGTCGAAAAAAAAACTAATATAGTAAAAGAAATTGAGAGAATACTCCTTCCTTGTCTCCTTGCTTTATAGAAGTAAATACAAACAGAGAAAAAAGGAAAGAAAAGAATACAACAAACATTGCAAGTGTATGTGTCAGTGTACACAACATTATATTTATATGTTTGTTCGAGCTTTCCAACAGTGCATATACTAGTCACCTTATAATGACACAAGAGGACCTTGTTTTCATTGTTGAAATGGAGGGAGGAGGAGGGAATCACTATCATAGATTTTGGTGGAGGAGGTGGAGTAAAAGGAGGAGGAGGAATTAGTATATTGGATAATGGAGCAGGAGGAGGAGGAGGAGGAGGAGGAGGAGTCACTATTACTGTGGATTTTGCTCTGATTTTTGAAAGGGGGAGGTGGTGGTGATGGAACATTTGACCTTAGGCTCCTCATGCTGATGCCAGTTGATATGGGAAATTTCCCCTCCTCCTTCTTAACACCAACAAAACTTCTTGCCCTGCCACCAATTCCAACTGCTGCTAGCATATTCTCACAGCCTAAATTTGATTTCATGCCATAAAGAGGGGTCAAAGGAGAACTAGTCATTAGTACTTGAACTTGGAAATCGATGCCATAACAAGAAATGTATGGCCTAAAACAAGACCAAATCATTCATGTGCAAACATTGAATTGCTTAAAGAATATGTATTATTCAGTAATTAATTACCAGCTTGGATGTGGGAGCTCAGAGGTTGCTGGAGTTGTGTCACTGACACATGAATGCTACAATTGTGGCTATTGACTTTGCCAGAAAGTGTCTACCATCAATTCATAGTAAAGCTCTCAAACAACTAACTACTCCTGTTCCTCCAACAAGTGAGTAGCTGGAGTTTGCAGCTTTTGGAAGTTAGTATATGCTCTGCATTCAAAAAGGTGCGAAAGTAACTTCTGATTTCAAGTAAATCTCACCTTTTATGTGAGATGTTTAAATCTTTACCATTGTTACTTTTAAAAGAAAATTTATCTAACAACCACCTAAGCTTAAAATAGCGTGTATAATTATTTAAGATAAAAACTGTAATACTCTGTCGTTTTATAGCAGCCTTCAGCGCTACTCCCTTGCAAATTTTTGTTCTTTTTACTGTTGACACAGTATTTTCTAGTGTGTCCTTTCCTCGGGCTGCTGTCATAATGTCACATTAATTTTTATTCAGTATATATTGGTAAAGCAAATGAATTATAGTTGAGGGGTTCGTTGAGGATCTGCCCGTCGTACAATGAACGTTTTATTAACAATTATCTTTCCCAAAAAAGTGGTTTTTTTTTCTTTTTCTTTTTATTTTTATTTTTTACAAGGTGATTCTTCTCAAAAGATTAGTTCTTAGGGGATATGTTGAAATAAATTGAAACTTAGCATGTAACTTTCAAATTATGATTTACGTATGCAAACCAAAACCCAAATATACTGGAAATGCTAGTTGCACATGGACTGGATTCACCATTTTTGAAAATTATTGCATATTTTTAAAATATCAAATAGGATCGTGTTTGCTGCATTCATATTTTAATTCTATAATCTTAGTTAATAGTGAAACTCACTATTACTAACTTTTATATTTATTATGTTTAATTTATTTTTGAATTCTAACACAAAAGTAATAAATACAAAATTTATTGTTAGAATCCATTATTAATTGGAAGCTGAATCAAAATATAAGTAATTGCATTACAATCTTTTTTATTTGGTAGAAGTTGTATGACAATCTAAAAATATACACTAATTTCTCTATCATGACAATAATACTTTTATATTATTTTATTTTTTTTACATTTTTTATTAATAAAATTAGATAAAATTAAACTTACTTATCAATACACGTTCTATCCATCTTATTTTTTGTCACAAATAGAATTAGTGTAAAAATAATTAAGTATAGAAATCATTTTCCTTTACAAAATCATTGACCAGTGTCAACATGATCGCCTCAAGACGTGAATGCTATTTTCAGTTGTTGCAGTGAGAATTTTCATGCATAATTGACCCCTTTTTTTCTGTGCTTTTTTTGAGAGGTTTGAACGTCCTTGCAAAAGCGTAAGTTTACAATTAGCTTTTATCTCAAAGTAAGTATGTAGCCAAACTAAAAATGTATTTGTTAGTGGTGTAAATATTTGTAAACTATTCAAGCCTGTCTTATTCAATTTTATTAAATTCGTTAGTAAACAAACGAACTTATGCCGAAAAAAAAATATTCGATTATATAAATGAATCAAGATCAAGTTTTATAAGTCTACTATTAAAAGCTCACGCATATATATAGTTCATTTATGCATTGACTTTAACAATGAACAATTTGATTCGTTTTTAAATTAATATATCTGAATACAATTCTATTTATAGTTAATAATTTTAACACTACTCATCACATATTTAATTTCGTCTTGCAAGCTCTTTAACTCCTTATATTTTTATTTTATTTATCAACATAAATACATCTATTAAATTCAAAATTAATAAATTCAAAAAAATATAAAAATTGATAAAAATAAATAAATAAATTAAACGATTTGAGTGATTTTTATATTTTTAAATAAGTTAAACCTAAATTTTATATTCAACTCGATCATTTAGATAAATGACTCAATCATATTGAGTATTTTTTTTTAAAATAAGGATCAAAACAACTAAAAAAATCAATTTTTTAATTCTCGCCATTTATTAAAAAAGTTTATTTTACTTCTCTCTCACTCACTTTTTATATAACCTCTCTTTTATATAGCTTCTCTAATAAACGATATATTAAAACTATATTGTAAAGAGTAGTACATTAATCATAAATAACAAAATTTAATTTTAAAAACCACATAATGTGTATAGAACAAGGTTATATTTACTATAAAAATTCAAAATTGAAATTAAAATTAATTCCTATAATATTTATATAGACATTCAATGTTTTATATAAGGTGCATAAGTTATTAACTATCTTTCATATATTTTTATCTAATAATATTTTTTATAAAACTTTCAATTATATACATACATAATATAAATGAATTTGAATATTATACATGATTAGAAAATAGTATAAAAGAATTATTTGAATAATTCTTGAAAAGCTCAAAAAAAAAAAGATTTCTATTTATTTAGCTATAAAAATGCTTCCAATTTCCACTCATTTCAAAGAATAGTCTATGGGATATTGTTCAAAGATATAGTTGTGGAGAAAATAGTTGTGTGCATAGGTTAATATAAAATACCATAATTAAAAATCAAAATATATAGAAATAAAATTAAAGTATAGAAATTAAAAAGTATAATTTGTAGAACTTTAGTTGAAAAACAATGAAAATTATTTTTAAGTGATGGTTAAACAACTAAAAATATAATAAAATCATCTCATTTCTTTCTCTTTATCAAATCTTCAGCTTCCAAGAAAACTAGTTTAAAAAATTCTATATGTCCATACTTATTAAAAAGAGATTTCTTTGTTTATGGTGGGTTATTTATTTTCTAAAAGTAGTACTTATTATGAAAAGTTCAATATTTAAATTATTATTAAGAATAATTTAGTTTAAAAGTTCATATCAATTCGTATCATTTATTTTGTACAACAACCCATTATCAAAAATAAATTTATTTATAAAAATTTTTTCCTAATTTTGAAATCAGAATAAAAAAGTTGAATTAACTTTAACAAAAAAAAAGAGAAAAGAAATCCCAAATAAGACAATTTTTATTAATATTTATATTTTATTCTCTGGAAATATGTTTAAAAAGTGTACTCAAAGAAGCTTAATTGATGAAGGATACAATTGGCAAAATGTAATTAGAGAGAGGAGTTGGTAGTGGATGGCAAAAATACTTTATTAAAATAAAGTGAATTCATATGATTATCTGCAAATTTATGATGGGGATTAGAAAGGTATTTAGTCCTCACAAGGGATGGGAGATGTCCCTATTTAGTTAATATATGTATATTTGATTTATGATCTCTCGCTTCCATTTAGAGTAATTCCTCATGAAATCCCTCGCTTAAATACTGAAATTATACAATTATACGATTTTATATATATTCTATATAATAACTCAAATATAATGATTTTACTACCTATATTTCTCTCTTTTGATTTTTGCACATTTATTAGGAAATTTCACTAATTGAGTTTCTGGAATCTCTGCATATTTTTTAAGTTTATAATTTGAATAGTTTTATATCTGTCTTGTAATGGATTTGTAAATTATGTATTATATTTGTAATTTAAACTGTATTGTATTGTATTGGATAATAATATAAATTATAAATATATATGATTATTGTATTAAGCTTAAAAATATTTTCTTTTATATTATTATCTTTTTAGAATTTTTAACTTTTTTATAGAAACTCGTAGATATCTACGCTGAGATTCGAATCCCCCATGAGAGAAACAGGGAATAAAGGGACGAAGGGCAAAATTTTAAACTAGGACGGGAGGCAAGGGGTATGTCCTCGCCCCTATGAATACCTATTGTTATCCCTAAGAGTTAGTGGGGTTAGAAGATCGAGATAATGGGTGAAGATGTAATTATATGATAGAAGATTTAGCTAATAGGAACGTAAAAAATTATATTTATTCTCTAAAATATGTTTGAAAAATTTCCTTTTTAAGTAAAAATTTAAGTTTGGGAAAGTGGGAATGCTTTGGAAGCTGCCACTCGGGAGTACTTTCCAATTTATTATTCTCTTTTATTATAGTTATTACTTGTGTATTTGACCCGTGCGCTGCATTGATGTGAATTGTGTGAAATATATTTAATATAATTGAATATGATGAGTTATTGTTGGAATTTTATTTTATTTGATATAAATTTATCAAAAAAAATAAGGTTCGAATTAAAATATGATTATATAAACTAATTTAAAATATTATAAAATTAAAATTATGTAGAATGAAATAATTATATAAAGGATTTAATTTATATGTACTATCAATGTAAAAAAATTTTACACAGATATCTAATTGTATGTTGTCATATCAGCAAAAATATTTAATTTAACCACTTATTATATTAAAAATCTTATAAATAGAAATATCTAATTAGATGACAGTATAAAAGAGTTTTATACTTTCAGTGCATCAAAATTAATTTCTTATATAAAAAGTATAATTACAAAAAAAAATTTGAGTAAAGAAATTATCTTAAATAATATTTGTATAAATTCATTTTATATAATAAATTATTATTGAAAATGTAATTTGTTTTATAAAGATAGATACTTTCAATTTTTAAATAAGGACTAAACAACTAAAATAATAATAATTTTGTCCTCTTCCATTTCTTTAATAGTTTAATAAAGTAATTTGAAAGACATAATTCCATAAATATATTTTAAATAATAATTCATTATTAAAAGTATATTTATTTTATAAAAATATTTACTTTTAGTTTTTAGGTGAGAATTGAACAACTCAAAAAAAAAAAAAATCATTCCATTCATCTTCCCTCCATTCTGCTTAATATATTCATTTAAAAACACTGTATAGAAACATTCTATATAGTCACTTATCATTATCATTAAAAGTATAATTCATTTTATAAGAATATATCTACAATCAATTTTAAAATAAGGACTAAACAACTAAAAAAATGATTTCATTTTTCCTCACCTTCACCCATATCATTCGTTAGCCTCATTGTAACACTGAGTTGAAGTTTAGACCATTAATTGCTAATTCTCTTCGGATATCAAATTTACAAAATATTTATACAAACTGATATGTTCTTGAGAACATGAATACTCCATATATAGAAAAATGTCCGATGAAAATAATCATATTTACAAATTATAAAATGAAAACAACTATATAAATAAAAATATTAATTCCCGCCAACGATTCAATTTTTAGATCATAATATAAAATTTTGGAAAATTTTGACATAATATTAAGGGTATATTAAACCCGAAGCCAAAATTATAATTGTTCATAATAAGTTGACAGTACAAATATACTATTATAAATTAATAACTAAACCATTTCACATTCTATTACAAAAAATTTAACAAAGTCCAAAAACAACAAAATAAAATATACTTTAGAATTCTTTAACTATACAAACTTTAAAAGTACTTCTTCTAATAATAGAATTTCAAAAGTACATGAATCTTTCTCATTCAGTTAATTTGCCAATTTCATCAAAAGTATTAAAAGATGGAATAGGTATTGTCAAATCCCTAAATGGCAAGAAGTTTTCTAACACTAGGGCAACTGGATTTCTAGCAAAAGGTAGAGTATAATCATTTATAAAAATAATGCTCTATGTGTCTTAACTATGATATATAATAATAAAATATATTTACTATTACATTTTATTTAACTTAATTTATCTAAAATACTCGTATTCCTTCGTTAATCAAACTATTTTTTAAAATTATTTTTATTGTAACTCCTAATTTTATTTAAATCTTAAAGACTTATAATTTCTTATTATCACTCTTTTTTTGTGATAACTATGTATTTTATAAATTTACTTATTTAATACAAAATTTAAACGTCAAGTATCAAAATAATGTGATTTATAACAAATTCATGTGTTAAGGTTATTAAAAAATAATCTTTTGAATTAAAATTTATCATATTAATAAAAAAATTTCAATTTTTTTAATATATTTTTAAATAATATGTGAAGTAAAGATTAAATTCAGCTTCTAAACTATTTTTGTTATCATAATAACAAATATAAGTCACATCTAAGTTATTTTATATAAATTTTTTGTTACTTAAAAATTTAACTTAATATATTTTATAAAAACTATGAACTTAAACATTTTTGTTTATTTAAATAAGAAAGGATATTTTTGTAAAATTAGTAAATATTTTTATGAGTAGGAGTAGCAATAGTCACTCCCCCAATTGTCAATTTTAGAGTAATGAGTCAATACCATGTCATACATTATCTTTTGAAAAATGATGCAAGAAATCAGGCAAGTGCATAATTATATCAAGAGTGCAAATGAATTTTATTAAGCAAATGAAATCTGACTAAGAGTAACTATAAATCTCTAAGCTCTTTTCTCGAGTTTATACATTCATGCCAAATTGACTAAATATTAAAAAAATTCAAAACCAAAATAGAGTTTAAGAAATTAACATAAGAAATCTAAACCCGATTTGTGATTGTAGGATTGGGAGGTTATAGAGTTAGCGGATAATAGATGTCGTCAAGTATTTAATAAAAAGTGTGTTAGTGCTACATGAAATCGACACCTGATTGGTGTGGTTATTTTAAATTTTTTTCATTAATTTTATAGCAAAATATTTGAATTTTGAATTTTAAAAGGTAATGGATAATAACTGGCATAAAATAGTGTATCATTTACGAAGATATATTAATTGAGAGAATCAAGGTAATATATTTAATATAGATTAAATTATAAATTTTTTTAATATTTTAATAAATAGAAATTTGAAATATTTCCTTTAATAATAACCTTTACAAAATGGTGAAAGATTAGAATTTATAAGAAATTGACATATAACAAACTTTTTCTTGTTGAGTCTTAATCAGTAGATTAGTATATTATAGATTAATATTTATTTTTATTCTCTAAAATATGTTTGAAAAATTTGCTTTTTTAGTAAAAATTTAAGTTGGGGGAAGTGGAAATGCTCTGAGAGCTGCCACTTGGTAGCACTTTCTAGTTTATAGTTCTTTTTTATTATAATTATTATGGATAGATTATATAGATACCATTTGTAAAGTGTTCTAAGTACACTTACTAAAGAATTCCCCATTTATATTGGATAGGAAACAACTGCTTGAAAACCACCAGGGTAAAATAACATCAATGTGTATGTTCAATGTATTATGACCGTCATTGGCTTTAGGAATCAAAGATTTAAAATTCTGTTTGATTAACATTTTCTCCACCGAAAAATGGAAACATGCTTCCTAATGCTCTTTTTTCCAAAGTAACTACGTACCCACTTTAGTCAAACTCACAATTGACCACCCCCACCATAAAAATAAACAGGCTTTAAGTTCTTAACTAACAAGAATATAATATTAGAGATTAGTTTAACTTTAAAACATAGTAACCAAGATTTAAAAATAAATTTCTTAAATTCAGGGATTATTATAATCAGTACTTTCAATTTATATAGACTAAAGTTACGGTTTACTCATTATTATCCCCTTCGGACAATATCTAGAAAGCTTCGTGGAGTCCATTGGCAAATCCTCGGTTGTATTCCACTTTAAAGTAGGTCCATGGTCCATTGCGAACGTTAAATTGCCTCTTACATTGAATATATAAATTTGCAAAATGCCTTTGTATATTTAATACATTACCTTGCTAAAGACTTTGACATCAAAATTGAATTTCAATTTCTCCAATTACAAACGACAGAAACAGGGCTTTAATGATTGGAATCAGATGTTCACCTTAGGCAAAGTTCCAAACAATGTATTGTTGGTACTTCCCCATTGGATCAACGAATCACTTCCAGCTGAAATTGACCCTCCAACCCTATTTCAGTGCAGCTATAGCAACTAGACATGCTTACATTACATTTTTTAACCAGCTAACAAACAATCCTTTGTTACATTTATGTGCTTGATTGCTTATAGAAAGACAAAGGCAGCAAAAGGGTGTTGCATGAAAGCACGCCATAGCCATGCCACATAATAGAGGTGGCAAATTATAGTAACATATCAAAACAACTGACCCATCATCTTTGGGACAGTCACATCCAATTTTGTGTCAAGGATTTTTCTCCTGTTTGGTTCTTTCCTTTTGTTGTTCTAACATTATTTTGAGCTGCTCCCTCTGCTGTTCAATTAGCACTTGCAAATTTCCTTGCATCTTAGACATAAAAAATAAATAGGCACATACAATAAATAAAGGGTAAGTATAAAAATCTGTCCAATGGCTTGAGTTTCACAAAAGCTAGACTGTGTAATTACCTCTAGTTGTTGGTGAATACTCCTCCGGACCTCTAGTTGAAGTTGCCGTGATTCCTCAATTTGCATATGGCTGTTAGGAAGTAGGAAATTGGTGAGTATACATTTAAAATGATATAGGGATACACTTAACTGCATTGGCATTACGTAGGGAGAACAAAACACTTGCAATTACTAATGAAAGACGTATCATAACAACACAAGTGTAGGTTGCCATAGCTTACATTTTGACTTGAAGCTCAGTGACCCCATCTGTTTGTTGTCCTTCCTCAGATCTTTCTGAAAGACCGAGAGATAGCTATGTCACAATTTACCCCTAATATTAGAAAATGAAATGATAGGTCCACACATTTACATGTACATTTATAACGGTGAGAAAGCATGCTATTTTCTAAAAAATGACGGGTTGGGTGCATGGTGTGAAAAGGATAAGAGACAGGGCACGGTTGGTTAAAGAAAAATGTTACCTACACTCATTTTATAGACATATTGTAGACATATTATAAGAAAAAAAGACACAAGATTGTTGGTGTTAAAAAGGAAAAAGTGATGGACCAACCACATTCTATCTTTTTTTCTTATTATGGGTTTACAATGAATCCATAAAATGAGTACAAATAACATTACACTTATTTAAAAATTAGAATGTGAGAGTTTGAACAATGTACTTGTCCAAATACCTTATCAACTTTCACTTCTATAATACCCAATTCTCACTCTTATGGGTATACACGATAAATTCTTAGAGCATGAAACAATTAGTAAAGCAGTTCAGGAGAATTATGTTTTACTGAATTTTATGAGGTATTAACTGCTCTAAGTATAACCACATTAACAGTGACAGAAGTAGTTTAATTACCCTGCAAAGCTTTGTGCTGGTATATTGTAGACCTATATTTCTGCAAGGCAATTATATTAGAAATAGTATAAAGAACCAATTAATAGTAAAGGAGGAACATAGGAGCAATGCACCACAAAGTTAATTTAACAAGAGTAAAGCAATTGTTTACTGGAAATAGGATTTTACCTGCAAATGACTTTTAACGTGAGAAATGGACAGCAAATCCGATTTCATCATCTCTAGAATAGCCTTAGGCTTTGCCTCTGGCATTTATCAAGGAATAAATTTTAAGCATTGAGCAACAAAAAGTTTCTTTGTTGTTAAAAGTAGATAGTGCTACTTGTTATTGCTAACTTACTATCTGGACCACCTAGGCGATTAACAATCATCATAAATGGCTCATGCAGATCTTTGGTCCATCTTATTCTTCTTTTACCAGATGGAGCTCTCCTAGAAGCAGAGACGCAGGCAATCCCACAAGGTCGAGGACGCTGCTTTTCTGGCTTTGTACATGAGGCCAGCTAATAAGACACATATTACGGTTTCAGCAGCAAAGAAGACAAAAAGGCATATATTGCAAACTGGTAAGATGCCTAAACGAGTTGAAGACTAATCACTAGTCATATTTTCCTCTTAGCCAAGACGAAAATAGACCCCAAAAAAAAAAAAAATCATATTCTCATGTTTCTTTTGTTGAAGAAAAAGGAAGTGACAACTTCATAACATTACCATAATATATAAATTTTTTCTTTAAAAAAGGTATATTCTCAAATTGGTCATCATCGAACAAATTTGTCAGAAATGAAAATCTAAGCATAATCCTTAAAAATAAAAATGTTAGTTAAATTAGCTTTTTAGTAAAAAAAAACATTTTTCGAGACTAATCTATGTTGAGGGATTTCATTTCTCGAAAAAAGATATTGTCCTTTGATATATTTTTTTTCAAGGACTAATTAAAGGCTTTAAGTAAAACAAAAATAGCAAGCTACTAAAAAGTAAGAACCTGATTTCTCTGAAAACAAATTTCAAGGGGCCTCTCATCTGTGGCAGCATCATCCCTCAGTAATTTATCATGCTCTTGAGGAAACTGCTCATAAATTGGCATATTGCCAGGCTGAAAACTACTATGCTTCTCTGAATAAGAAGGAAATTCACTGTATTTCTCAGAACAGGAATGACTATCTGAACTGCTAGACAAGAAAGACTCAGCAACCGAGTGCAAGGAGCTTTTGATCAATTCAGAGGTGGGTCGGTCTTGTCTGGTGCCATTGTTGGTGAAGTTATCTCCAGAGGCTTGGCAAAACATCACTGGTGAGTCTGTTGTCCTTGGAAACTCAAAGCTCCAAGCAGGAACCTCAATCTGATTCTGATCATGTTGCTGACCCTGAAAGCTCACAAGGCTCTTAGTTGCACTAGCACAAAAACCTGGTTGTGTTTGAATTTGAGTCACAATGTTGCAGGGTGGTTCCAAACTCAGTTGTTCTGATCCAACAACCTTGGTTAGGTTGCTGATCCCCATGTGGGAATCCCATTGACTTCCGTACATATGGGAAGAGTATTGATACATGCTATACGCTCTTGAAACTCTTATGCAAAAATGTAGTTACTTCACTTATGTGATGTCCATTTATATGCCAAACCTAGTTAAGGAAAGAAAAATAAATAAATGAATAAAAGGCATGAACAGCCGGTACCTGTGAAAAACTTCAAATATTTGTTGTTTAAAAGGGATGAACAGTGTTAGAAAAGTTAATAACGTATCGAGACATAGCTTTGTCCTCGTACAAACCGAATTTTTCAATGTACAAAGACAATTTTCTTGTATATATTCATTCCGACCCAATGAAACATAGCATGTGTTAGCTTCAGAGAGATACCAATAGTCAGCTAGCTACTCTTAATTTATAGAAGAGACCCATAAATTGTTTAATCTCCTGTGTGACTCAGCACAACAATGCATTACTTAGGATCTGTCAGAGAGCGTCCTAAGCCCTCACGTCATTAGGGAGAACCCCAATTTAATTTATGGAGAGAACTCCGATTAAGAGGGTAAGCCTAATTATACTTAAAAGGAATTATCCCTTTTTCGTTAATAGAGAAAGGGACACCCTTGAAAACTCAAAAAAAAAAAAATCAAACATGAGAATGAATGAATAAATGCATTTCATTCTTACCCTATATTTCTATTTCAAGTTAACTCTTATCAAAACCATCCTATTCAATCAAACATGTAAGGTTCTTGTAAATGAACATTTTAATTTAAAAAATAAGAAAATTTAGTATAAATATAAAAAATAAATCTAAAGATCTTTATTTTAATATTTTTGAAATTCGATAAGAGACATGAGAGTGAATGATTTATTATAAGAATAAAAGGAAAGAAATCTAGATCAGATAACTATATGTAGATAGTTAAGATTTAATATTGTTTAAAGGTCATATGATCACTTAAAAATGTCACATGACTTTATGTTTTAATTTTGACTATTCATGTAAGAATCAATAATCAAGATTTACTCATTTCACTCTTACAATCAACTATTCCTCTCACTTTGATCCTCTCTTTTATATATATACAATATCAGTATAAAAGTATTTTATACAAATATTTAATTATATATTATCACATTATTAAAAGGATTTGACTTTCTTACTCACTATTTCAAATATTTCACATATAGTATTTTGCATATTGTCATATGACAATGTAAAACTCCTTTATACTATATATAAAGTAGAACAATAAAGTATCAAATCATTTCTAAATTGTATAAAATTTTATATGCTTGTTTTATTTAGTGACAACTTTCAACTCAAAAAGGTTGAATAAGAATAAACAGAACATTTGATTACACAATATCAATAAGTTAATAAGTTAATTAAAAAATAAAGGGAAATTAAGTCTTTTTTTTTTGGTGCGATTTCATTTTATTTTTAAATTACTAGAAGAACTCTTTATAACAAAAACCCAAGCATTTCTTCCGATTTTCCAATGTACAACTTGCAAGCTTACTTCTCTTAAACTTCAGTAAAGTAAACAAACTCCTGCATGTGATAGTGTTATTTAAACCAGGTTCATTTAATTTATTAGTGAAGTCATACACGAACCCTTACCCAAAAAACAACAAGGAAAAAATGACAAAGTCCTCTTCATATATATCACTTAGTAATTGGTATATATTTTACTCAATGATTCTCGATAAACATCACACCAAACCCTTCCTTGGATGTTATCAGAATATATGGGCACATTCATACGACTGAGAGAAGAGATTCTCTAAAGAATATTGATGAGTTGAGTGTATATAGATATACAGCAGCATGACAATGACATAAAATGCCGACTCTTGAACTAACGATTCTTGGTCTCCATCATGTACTGCATCTGAGTGCATTCAGAGGATAAGGCAGCAAAAAGAAAAAAAGAAAGGTGGAGAAAGATAACAGGTCATAACCAAGAGAGTGATACAAACTCTCTCATACGAAACAGAAGCAATAAGAACAGAAACGTGTGGCTCTTCAATCTGCAAGCTGAAATCTTGTTGCGATGCTGAAAGTCGTTGCTATTCTCCTAGGGCTTGTTAACTTTAGGGCATGCAAATGTGGGAATGAGACTTTTTAAAAAAGAAAAAGTTAGAATTCTCTGTATGTGTCACTGATTAATTTGCCCTAGACCCCTAGTTAAAACAAAACACTGTGAGGGGTTAATCTCATAATAAAACCCAGGTCAAAGGAAAAATAAAAAAATAGTGAGCTTCATAATTTAGCTTACTTTGGTTAAAAGCACCCAGGCAGACTTCTCTAAATTGAATTTTACACAATAAAGATACTTGTATGACTCCTTCGCACTTAACAATGTCTAACTCTTAATAAAAGATTTTATTTTGACTTTTTCCTTCAATTCAGTGTGGATGATTTCTAATTGTTCTTGAATGTTCCTCTGACCCTCAAGTTGCAGAAGTCGTGATTCCTGAAATTGGAAAATTTTAGAGTGAAGCATTTAGTATGGCGGCTAATTATAGGTCAGACTAATCCATAGTATATATTTGGATACAGTGGCATTTTGTTTTGGACAGAATATATATAACTAGTTATTAAGCCAAAGCAGAAGAAAGAAAATATATAACAACACGACAGTGGCTTGTTATGGCTAGTATGCTACATTTTGAGTTCAAGCTCAGTGAGACAGTGACCCATGCGTACCTTGACTTCTTTCTTTGTATCTTTTCTGCAGCAGAAAAATGACATTGGGTGGTATTTTTATTTTTTATTTTTCCTTTTTTGGGTAGTGCATTGGGTGGTTCATAGAAGTATATATGCAGTCCAAAATTCCATGACATACATAGAAGACAGAAGACAAAGATTAATATATGGCAGAAGAATATTGCTGCACTGAATTTCATTATTTGTTATAATAGAAGTAATGTTTAAGATTAGGCATTAGTACTATATATATGATATGACCATGCGCGCATTGAACGATAACCTACCCGCAAGGATTTCTGCACATTCGTTGTGGTTCCATATTTCTTCAGCTAAATTCTTTTATAAAATAAAAATAGGGATAATCTAATTTAGTAATCCGAATCAGTGTATACTGTGTATACAAGAAATGGAAGCAGTGCACAATCAAATAAAGTTTAAGAAGAACACACTAATTGCCTCAAAGAATGAGTTTACCTGAAATTGACTTTTCTTGGCACAAAAGTGACTCTTAAAATGAAAAATATCAACTTAGAAAGGTTTTGTTGATGTTGTAAGCAACATTATTCCCATAAGGAGGATATAAATTCAAATCTTAAAGAAAGCAGCTTTCATCAAGGCGAATATGTATAACTCTATACGCTCCCGTAATCAATGAGATTTAATTTGAAAGGGGTCCAAATGGGACAAACCTGAATTGGTACTTCATGATTTCAATAAAAAATTGAAAAATGTCAGCTATCTGGATCCATCATCTGTAGTGCTGCTTTATTGCCTTTATAATCAAAGAAAAGAACAATCCATGTACTGGACAATAAATAGTGTTCTTGACTTCTTAAGGGAATAGTTTTAATTTGCAGTTGCAGTCACAATTGGGATGTTAAAAATTGCAGGAAAACGTACTTGATGTGGTTGAAATTGCAGCTGTGATGTGGTTGGGGAGGACACCATATCAGCAATATTGCAACTACAATTGCGGTTGCAGATCGCAATTTGAAAACCATTGTTTGCCATTTCTCATTAGGACTTGACATGCAATCCCAACCTGATGAGAACAGAAACCAACTGTTAAGATACGATTCTCACTCAAACACTAATCATAATTTATTAATTCCTTTTCAGAAGGGGACAGCAACGGCATAGAAAGGAACGATATGTAAGGGCCTAAGGGGCCTGATTTGTCTGAGAAGTTGTAAGGGGCCTCGGGCCACCCAACTGGGGCAGCTTTTCACACAACTTGTTATGCTCCACGTGAAATGCTCATGAAGTGACACTTTATTGCACGAGTAGACTATTTGCCTCACAAGAAGGGCCTTTGCGGCTAGACATGATGATTCAACAACAGTTTGCGAAGAGTATTTCTGGTTTGAGAGGTTGAAGTATCTTGTTCTTTAAGTGAAGTTAAACCCAGAAGATGGGCACAACAGAGTTTGTGCATCAATGGTCTGTGGACTGTGGGACTGGGAACTTAGATGCAAAGCAAAATATGAAATAAATGTTGCTGATGTTGTTGGAAGCTCCAAGTCTCACACGTTCTTTATTGTGACCCTCCAACTCCAAGGCCTGCTAATTGCTTTGTTAATTTGGTTCTCATACAGTAATGCACATAGCGGAAGAATGATACATGCTTCTATTAATTACTATCAGGCTAGTTTCTTCTAGCAGATATGGTTGTAGTTCTTTTTTAGGCATAGTAGATGGTTTAAAGTTCATGATGTTAATATAAAACCAACTAACATTATTGGGTTGATTTTGTCAAAGATTGAGCAAATCAACACCTTGATTAAAATTGAAAAACATCATAATTTTTTCAAATCAATCCAAGCAACGTAACTCACAACTCTACCTCTTTTAGGTTAATTAGTACGTTGAGTTAGTTTGATAACTTAGCCATTATTTAGTAGTTACTTACGCAATTAATTGTAGAAGTATCAAACTAACTAATAGAATTTCTCTCTAACTCAACTAACCACGGATTAATTACCATAACTTCACAATGATGTGATGCTTACAACTTCATTTAAGGCACATTAGGTGCACTACTTCTATAAAAAAAATTAAAAATTGTTGTTGTTAGTCATTTGAGCTGAAGCAGATCAACAAATGAAGAACACTCGACACATTGAGAGAAGAACCAATTTAGACTCGTTTGTTACATCTTCTCTTCTTAATCTCTCAATATTAAAGCTATGTATTTCCTATATATTGTACAAGCAAACAACTTTTCCGCTCATTTTAATGACATATTTGTAATTTCATACTACGAAATTTATATCAATATTTGTGATTATTTTTCTCTACTTTACTTCATTGCCCTTGTTTTGATTTTTGTTAACGGAGTAAGTGCCATTAAATTAAATTAAGAGCATTGCGGTCGTTTTGTTACATAATTTTAATATCTATTTTTAGATTTTTACTTGACTTTAATTATTTTTTACATTATTTAGTGCATCATACAGTAGCTATCAGGTTGGATATTTTTGTCTCAATGAGAGAGTATAGGATGGATGTTTTTTTTTCCTTTTGGATTTTTTTTTTGTCTGAAAACGTATTTCTCTTTGAGTGTGTTTGATTGAGGGGTAAAATTCAGATAGAAGTTTTCATGGATGAAAGGTCATTTATAAAAAATTTTACCTCATTTTTATGTCCCAACCAAACACAATTAGAGCTATTTGCTAATATCACTTCTCGCACATCGGAAAACTTTCATGCTTGAAAGCCTAATTGACAATTCTCGTTTGTAATATTTTTTCATAAGGACTGGGCATAAGGTCACTTTCTAACTTTCTATAAGCTATCACAGTTATTGCCATGGTTAAGAAAATTAGACTGAACCGATTTGACTGAGAACCAAACTCTAGGTTGGTCCAGTCATCTCCCTTAAACTGCCTATCCTCAAAATTAGTAAGGAATGGACAAACCGGGCTAAATTAATGAATTGGTGCAAATCGGACCGATTACACCAATTGATCGATTTGATAGTTTCTTTTTTAATAAATTTTGGTCAAAATATTGTCGTTTCTTTTATATAAAAAAATAAGAAGCTCAGTTAAAACAAAAATCAAATTAAAAAGTGAGTACAACTGTTGGGCTAGTGGCTTGGCTTTTCTCTTTCTCATTGCTTCATGTTACTCATTGCTAAAGAGCGCTGCTCACTGCTTAGTCATCCGACACACCACCTCCATCGTCTGTGTCGCCATCCATTGTTGGCAATTGTCCGTCATCGCAATTCAAGTACAGTGCCACCATCATGCTCTCTTTCTTCTCTATTTTCATTTTTAAATTTTGAAGTTTTAGAACCTTGATTCTTTTGGTATGGTTATTTACTATAAATTCTTAAATTAATTTTTGAAGTGAAAAATTGAAAATGGTTGTTGTGCTGTCTGTAAATATTTTCCAAAAGAAATATAAATAATTAAAGTAAATAAATTTTGTATTTAAAATATTTGATAAAGTATCTTATAGTAAATATTATTTTATATTAATTATATTATTATTAATGACTTAATATAATTTTTACTTTCTAATTAATCATCCTGTATATATTTGTATATATAAATAACTAAATATATATTTTATTATATCTCGATTGAGCCTCCAATTAAACCGACGGACATTTGGACCTTATACTAAGCCGCCGGAATTTGGTTCAATATCTGATCCAGTCAACTTTGGCATGCACGTCATCCTCAAAATCACACGGAATTTCCCAAGCTATCCTTTGTTAATGTAAAAAGTTTCTCAGACTCCAAAGTCTAAATGCCTCCTCTCCAAAGTCTAAATGCCTCCTCGGCCGATAGAATTTAAGTTAAATTCCAGATTCCGCCAAACCTTACCAGATTCCATCATTTGAGGTTGCGTCTCCATTTCCAATACTTTGATTTATTAAGCATCTCCCAAAGTGTCTTTTACTAATTACATAATCATGTCACATACAACACACAAACTATAGAATTTTAATTATTTATCCTGGTGGCTGTTTACTTACTATGCACTTGCTTTTCATGAGAATGATCACAAAGAGTAGTGTTATGTAGATACTGTAATAAGGCATTAAGTATAACCATAGTTACCTAGCACACGGTACCTTTGGGTATGGCTACAGATACACAAAATGTGGTATGTTGGGAGTATACTTAAGATGCGTTTGTTTTAACTTTTATAAAAATTGATTATAAAAATTAGATTTTATATATAATTGAAAAATTTTAAAATTAATTTTCTTTTAAAAATTATTTTGTTCAGCTTTTATAAAAATTAAAAATATATTTTTAAAATTTTAATTATTTTAAAAAATTATCCAAATATATGAGAAGAAATTTTTTAATAAAAAAAAATTTTTATCCAAAAAAATCACAACCAAATACACCCTTAATGGGTATGCTTTGTTAGGCTCCTAATATAATTATACTTCATATTCTTTTGTTCAAATATACATATATTTTTTTAAATTATTTTTAACCTATGTCTTTTCAATTTTGAAGTAACTAGATATTTATTGGTGTTAATGACCGTGTGAAGTTCACGTGGGTTTTTAATTTTAATATGAGATTGGAGTATGATATATTCAATAATATGGGATTTGGGGAATATTTACGCTAATATGGCTTTTCTTAAAATTGGAAATCCCGATTTAATTTCTGTTAATAGCTACAATTATTATGGACGACACAAACCTAAAATCGAAAATTCAGATTTCAGGGTCAAAAAAACAGTGTCTATACATTGAAGTTGGAAATTCCGACTTCTCTAGGAAGCTCCACGTTATTCTACACAAAACACAATATATTATATTACTGTGCCTAACTTTTTTATTTTGATTAAGGTATTCTTAAAAAATATTATTATGAGACACTTATATACTTTTAGGATTGATAAATTTTAAAAATCATATGACTTAATTTTATTCTATTTATCTTTCACAATATTTAGATGTGTCTCTGGAATTTGTATATATAAATTAAAGGAATAACACTATTCTTATTTACTTTAACATATTAATTGAGTTTTTCATGATATAAAAATTTATACAATTATTACTCTTTAGCTTGTTTGTTTAACAAAATAAATTTCTAATTGTTACGGACTAGCCCAAAAGGGTCCACAAGCGGTTACGGCCCATATCAATACCGATTTGAAATTACTCCATGAGTCCACTCTCTTTAATGATGCATTAAATTCCAGATTCTGTAACGTCATAAAACCGGATTGCATAACATACGCAATCTGAGACCATTTTGCCAGAATCTCAAAAAGCAGTTATTGTTCCCTCCTGCAAATAAGGGAACCCATCGCCAAAACAGGTATGCGTAACTCTTAGGCAAACTTACCTTTTACTCTAACTAACTTGAGTGTCGAAGTCCTTGCAGGTACACCCATCCTTGCCGTGCAATCCGATGCAGCCACCAATCCTCGCTGTGCAGCATTTGTGGGATTCCCTATCTCAGTTCGGGAGAGAAGCCTCTTGATAAGCTTTCCCCTTGCTTCCAAACACTAATGTAGTCTCAATACATTTGGATAATTTTTTCTTATATTTTAAATAAAAACATTTTCTTTTGATATCAAAAACTATTAGTATTATTAATTATTTCTTCCTCAGTATAATTTCAAAAAATTCCAAAAAAAATTTAAAATGTTAAGAAAGATAAAGAGTCAATAAAAGATAGAAAACCAAGAATAAAAAACTTAAAAAATTAAAAATATTTTTCTATTTTTTTATTCATTTTTTGTTTTGTCACTCTCCTCTTCTTTTTATGAGGGAAGCATTGCATTTTCTTGGATGCACGGAATATGCAAGTCTTAAAAACTGGGTAACTTCACAATATCACAACTCAAGATATACACGAAATCTTGCAAGTCTAATTAGAATGCATTGAGAAGTGAACGAATTAATCGGCACATTTTACTATGCACCACCTTAAAAATGGTGCACCACGCACCTAAGTGATCCAGTGGTAAAGATTAATGGTGTATTGGTGCTCTGATTAGTTGTAATACATCAGAGAAACACCTCTTTCTTCCAAATTTAGCCTATTGACAGTGCGAGGTGCAAGGCGTAAGGCATGAGGCACGGTGGTTGATGCCAAGGTGAACGGCACAGGCATGAATAGTGGAGGCAAACAATGTGACCACCTCCTCGCCGCTCATGCCACCATCACACCAGATCTGTGGAGTAGTGGCCCTTGGAGATGATGCGGTCGAAGAGCTCGGCACAGGCGAAGAGTTCCATGATGAGGTTGACGGAGTGGTGGTTTTGCGGTCTTTGGCTTTCGTTCGGTCGCCAGTGAAGGCTATGCAGAGTAGAGACGAGAAGCAAGATTGATAACGCACGCGCGAGACAAGCGATTGCTCCTGGTGATAGGCGGAGACGTGGAAGAGCGACGGCGGCAATGGTGGTTTCCTCCATTGGAGTGGCGTTAGCTAAGTGGATTTGGGCTTCGGTGATGGCAAGAATAAGCGCTCATGGTGGCCGAAAACAAGGTTGTCAGTGGTGGCTTTTGTCGCCATCGTCGGTTGAGAGAGTGCAGTTGGTGAGATAGGAGAAAGAGAATTAGAGAGTTACTTAAATATACCATTAAAATCTAGGTGTATAGATAGTCCATCAAGATGGCACTGTTAGATGCAAGGTGCATCAAGCACCATTTTCAACATGGTGCATAACGGATAGAATCTGAATTGACCATTACACTTATAACATTAGTTATTCAATTCTTCCTTTATTATTTTTCAATAATAAGTTCTCCAGATAAAACATAATAATAATAAGTTTGAACTTTAATTTAGCATAATAAGGTTAAGGTATAGCAATATTAGTTTATAATTCAAAATATCAACTAAATTGATTAATTATATTTAGTTGTTACATATTAGTTCATAAAGTATATATTAATTAGCTAGTTAAAAAATATTAGTTTGTATTATTAATTGGGGACTTTATTTATTTAAGTATATGTTAGTTAGTCTTTAAATATTGGCCTAGTAGATATTAATTAGTAGGGTTTTGCATAGTTTATATACTAATTAGTTAAATTACATTTCATAAAATAATAAGTAGCTATAGCAATATTAGTTTTTAAATTCAAAATATCAACTAAATTGGTTAATTATATTTAGTCTTTATATATATTAGTTCATAAAGTATATACTAATTAGTTAAGAATATTAGTATCAATTAAATTTTTTTTGGTGTATTATGACACCGGACTTTTTGAATATATCTCGCTTAGTATTATTTCCAAGTAATCAATAGATGATGTCCCTAATGCAATGGGCAATGTCAAAAAATGCACCTACATTTAGCCAAGTGTTAGAGCAAGAAGGTGGGGGAAATGTGGGTGTTGGAGAACAGGGTGCTAGAGATGAGGGTGCCGGGGATGACTGTGATAGATATTGGAGTGTGGGGGATCAGGGTGTTAGAGATCAAGGTGTGGAGGGTTAGGGTGGCAAAAGAGGAAGACGAAGGTAGAACATAGTCAGATATTTGTAGGAACATATGTTTTCACCTCTCAAATTCAGCTATTCGTTAATCTAAAAGAAAAAGGGGAGGGGGTAGTGTATATAATTTAAGGTTTTTAAATTGGTTAATTTTATTTTGGGTTTACAAATTAGCCATTAATTGAAAAAATTCAAATCCATGCATAAGCAAAAGCACTAACTAAATAGCACATTTTAAATTTAAAATCCTGCTAACTAATATCCCCTATGCCACTATTTAAGATATCACTAACTAACATATAGTTAAATAAATAAAACCTCAATTAATTGAAAATAATGTGTTTGATTTTCTAGCATAATAGTGCCGAACAAATCTATTAATAAATTCATTTATTAAATAAAATAATAAAATATTCAATAACAGGATTACAAACACATGATTAAAAATAACATGATTAGAATAATTCATTAAAGACACTACTAGGATCACTATGAACTTGATTTTGAGATTCTTTTTAATTGAAGAATTTCTAAAAATTAATTGATTGTAGTGGAACTGATTAAATCTTTCCAATTAAGTGAGATGAGTAAATCTTAATTATTAAATTTAATGCAAATGGTCAAAATTAAAATATAAAATTACATAACTTTGGTAAGTAATTATTTGATATTTAAATAACATTTTCAATATTAAAAATATAAATTTAGCACAAAAAATAAATTTCCAATGAAACTTTTGCTTTTAAAATACCTAAAATATTGGATATATAGCACATTTATGGAGGAGATAAAAATAAAATTCACTTAATATAATTTTATGTATTATATTTAATATTAAATAATCATTTAACTATTTTTGCCTTTAAAAAACTTTGAAAAGAAAAACTGGCAACAATAAAAAAAAATGGCATGCTCACGAAGGTGATAAAAATAAAATTTTCATAATATAATTTTAGATATTATAATAAATATTAAATAATAGTTTAACTGTCTTTTCTTTTGAAAATAAAAGAATTGCCAACAATGGAAAAATATGAAAGGTGAGGCTCGAACTGTAGTTCTTGAGGGGGTTTTGTACGTACCGCTTAAACTGTCGCAGCGCAGTTGATACACTTTCTCATTAATAATATATAAATGAAACATACACGCAATCCCAACTACATAAAGTCTGAAATTCCGATTTTAATATACTAATATATATTTTGATAAAGCTAAATGGGAATTTCCGATTTCCATCAAGCTATTATATTTGTGTAAAATTTCTCCAAATCCCATAATTTAGTATATTTATAAATCAAACGCCATATTTAAAAAAAAAAAAAAAAACCCAGTTCGCGTGAAACATACGAAAAGCCTAATATAATTAGAGTTTAATTTAAGTGTATTGATAACGTAAAATTTTTTTACACTATCATCTAATTAAAACTTTCTATTTGCATGACCATTCAAATAGTGATTGATTATATCAAAAAATTTTATTAATGTGATAATTTATGATTGAATATCTGTATAAAAATTTTTTATAAAGACAATATATTTCAATTAAATTCATATAATTAATTTAAATTTTTAAATAAAATTTATTACATATTGTCTCTTCCTCTATCTTCACATGTTCTCATGACTGATAACTTTTCATTTTTTATTCCCTATGCCTCGAACTTGAGCCCGTGCTATTCACTTTCCTTTTCCCTCTGCACTCCCTATCTTCTTCGTTCATCTTTTACCTTCAGCAAAGCGCAGCCATGGCAGCATCACATCTCAGTTCCTGGTGCGCACACACTTTTATTCATCTCCGCACATGTTGTCGGCGCGCTATAGCGAATCGTATAGCGAACTAACGACGACCCAGTACGCAAACGAACCGCGATCCGGGACGCGGGATCCAGTTCGCGGTTCGTAGGGGGGACAGCGAATTTAGTAACTATGAGTATAACACCACTTTTCTATAAATAAATACAATATATTCATCTCACTTCCATGAGTTCCATACACCTATATATCTACTACTCCTCTCTTCGCTCTGGGTGGGGCTTGCGGAGTAGTTGGCTATATAAAGGGTGTTTCATTGTGACGGGGGATATTATTCAGGCAAGGATCAAGGAGATGATCCTGTTAGAGGCAGAGAGGCGAGAGGTAAGGGAAACGGGTAGGTGTAGATTGACCAGGCCAATCGAGACACTCTGTGCATCTCAAATTAATATACATTATACAATACACAATGTGTATATTTTTGAATTTTAAAAATTTCCCTAGTACAAATGGCTATATAGTATAGATCCCTAATGCTGCTGTTCACGTACGCTGCTCCAAAGACAAAGTGCCAAGGAAGGACGCCCTTCATGCTGCTATTGAAATTGAATAAAAACAAGGCAGAGAGATTCCCGGTCTTTTCAAGGAGGTTCAGGTTTTTAAGCCTCGGCCAGTCAATCAACAAAACGGTCCTTTTAATGTTTCCGTACAGGGAGAAGTTTAAAATATTCATCCAATTTAATATTCATTTGATTTTTATCTATAGATTAAATTAAAAAATAAATCTAATAATTGATATTAAAAAAATATTCATATTTTAAATATTATATAAAATATCATAATTAATTTTTATGTAATATTAATTATTAAATTTATTTTTTAAATTAATTAATAATTAAAAAATTAAATAAACATTCAATATTCACTTTTATTGAGTGAATATTTTAAACTTCTCCTTCGTATAGAAGTCATGGTAAATGTGACAATATATATGTTAACTTTCGTTGAAGTATAGGCGAAGTAACAATTGAAGGATGTAATTATCCTAAAGGTATGAACCTTTATTATAAGTAAATAATTATGATTATTATTTTAAGTATAATACTACTGTCGTTTTACAACAACTAAGTTTAAATTTCTGATACCAACAAGCACATTTTTATCGTGCAATGTACCCTACATCATATTTATTGGTATAACGGAACAGAGCATATCCACTTTTCTTCAGTGCTAAATTAGTTGATTTCTACTCAAAGTAGAGTTTTACTGATTGCACGACGATATAGGAAATGCAGAACGACCTAGTCGATTGCAACTTGCTGGAGGCTGATAGAAAAGCTCTCTACATAAAACTTAAAATTATGGCTATTTTTCAGTGATGCCGCTGTATGCTTCTGGTTTCTATAGGATATCATAGAGTATAATATGGAAGCACACTGCATTATGTACCAACTCACTGAGTTTGCACTTGCAAGATTAACAACTATGCTTTTTTCTCCCAAAACAAGATTTGTAAAACTATAATTACTTTTACATAGAGGGAGCTGTCAAATTACAGGCATGGAGAAGTCTTGGAAGGGACGCAGGAATTTTCAAGACCTCTCAGAAATTGCAACCCCAACACCTTTATCATTGGCTGTATTCTGACAATTCAAGAGGCTATCTGTTGCCTTCTGCTGCTGGTCAAACATTCTTTTCAGCTGCCTACCTTGTTCCTCAATTCGCAACTGCAACTTTCTCTGAATCTGGGGCCATCAAAGTAAGTTAAATGAGTATCAGAAAGTTAGGAAAGAATATTGTACTATTAGAATATAACTACCCTTATTCATCATTAATTTTAGCACCCACTTTTAATTTCCTCTTCTTTTTTTTTTTTTTTTTTGGTTGGGGGACCAAGGACAGCCTGAACTAATATCCATATTTTGTCACAGGACAATGCAATATCAACATACCACCTATGCTGCAGAAACTAAATTGCATAGAGAAATTCAAACAAAAGATTACAAGCAAGGTGTTGAGTAGGACTTGAATTACAAGAAGCCCAAACTGCAAATTGGTAGAGATGTCATAGGAGGCCTTTAAATGTCATCATATTATGCTTGTAGAAGTGATACATTGTTCTAGAAGTTTGGTTAGGGTTTGAACATGTGAGCACTAGATTGTTTCCATAAATCTCTGCATCATTTCTACCATGCTGTCTTGGTGGCTGTCATTTCTTTCTGAAGCCTTTTGTAGGGGTTGGGAAGGGGGTACAAAAATGAAGCACCAAGCAAGAACAAGGTCTGGAAAACATGAAAATTTACTATCAAAAATAGAAGTCATAAGAGAAGACGATAGCATTGATATACCTCTAGCTGTTCATGAAGACGCCTTTGAGCATCTAACTGCAGCTGAAGTGTTTCTCTAATTTGCAAGCCACTGCAAATCATGAGCAGTCAGTAGATTAGAGAGTAACAGCATCTGAGGTCAATATGAAATAAACCAAGCAACTTAATGGAAGTACTGGAATTATAGGAATATAACAAACGAGTAGGCAAAAAAGAAGTAGCATTACGTTTTGACATCAAGAAGTTGCACATCCTCTACATGGATTCTTTTATCAGATTTCCCTGAAACAGGAAACAATTTTTTAGGTTAAGTATGGGGAGTGAACCTAATAATTTGAAAGCCTGAGAACAATAAGGGAGTTGAAGATTATGAATAACTGGGGAGAAGAATAAACCAGAAAAGAAAAGTCATGTTCTAAGAGATAATTTCACTGTAACTTAAGCTTTGATAGTTTGACTAAGGCCTCTGCCATCTGGAAGATAAAATAGACCGTATTTCTCGTTTAGTAACTAAAATTTCTATCATATTAATGAATATATATGCATCTATTCTGCATTGCAACTTCCTACAATTGAAACTATATATTAAAACAAGTGAAGCCTATTTAATCACATACTACAAAGACATCGATAAACAATTTGCATTAGTTTATTTTTAAGTCTCAAGTCTCAATAGTAACTAATGAATCAAAACCAAGGGCAAAGGAGAACTTAAATCCTCTGCATTGACAACCACTGCAACAAAAACATCTGCTCACCCTTTATGAGTTGAATGCTAGTAAATTCAAGTGCCAAGAAACATACTTGACAGGAAAAAGAAACTACACTGCACTTATGCTAAGAAAAAATAAATTACCTTGAGATGACTCGGGCATGTATTTTGCATTTCTGTATTTCTGCAAATGACTTTTTACATGGAAGATGGTCAATCCATCAGAGTCCATCATCTTTAATATAGCTTTTGGTGTTGCCTCTGTAGTCAAGCAGCCAATAGAATACTATCAGATGCTAAACAGCTTTTTTTTTTTTTCCAATTGATAAATTTAGCAAGTTACTTACTATCAGCACCCCCAAGGCGATTCACACACTCAACAAACTTCTCATGAAGATCCTGAGTCCATCTTATACGTGTTTTACTTGAGACTGATACATAAGAAGCAGGGTTTCCTGACACACTTCCTGCTGAAAGTGTTGGAGACTGATCTTGATGAGAAGAGAAGCTCATCTGTGTAAAAGGTAGATTATAAGAGCCATAAGCAACCTGCACAACAAAGATGCAATAATGTAAGACAACTGAAAAAAAAAACTATGTGTGATTTGCAAAAATACTTACTATATGATCTTGATTTGCTTTATTAGGAAATGATGATCTCGTGCTAACTGAGGCAGCAGCACCATCAGTGAGCAGCTTTGTTTTTCAATTGGCATGAACTTGCTCCCTGAAAATTCCCACAGGTGATTCTATTGGATCTTTGAGGATCTACAGCATTGATTACCATTCAATTGAGACTTCACCATTGCTTGCAAAGTGTTTGACAACTCAAAGCTGGTGTCAGGTTGGTTTGCTGAATCCAAGAAAATGTTTTCCCCGGGAGACTGATACAAAGGGAAATCCAAATCATTCATCTTAGAGAACTGAGAGTGATTACCACCTTGGCAATCATATTCTGCAAAACCCATGCAGAGTTCTGCTGCATAAAAGGCAGAAGCCGGTGACTCGAAACGGCTCATGATGGTGGCCAATGATTTGGAAGGGCCTATTTGTGGTGGTGGATGTTGTGCTCCTCCACCTCCACCCATGGCCAGTGGATGACTGCAAGTTCCAATGTTCCAAGCCTGTCTGGTATCAAAATATTGACAAGAACGGTTGCCACACTCATAATTGAAATCCCCATTTATTCCATGGCTGTGTTGAATCAGTCCTCGGCAATCAATCTTGTTCTCGTTCATTGACACAAAGTTTGAATGTTACGGGGTAGATATTTGTTCAAATTTATGATGGGGTAGTATACAACACTTTTTGGAAGTTCAACCTTACTAAGGAGAACCAAATGGAAGGGCAAGGAAAGAAAAACAAGAGGAAGAACAAGAAGAAGATTGGAAAGGTAACGACAATAGTAATGCTAAGTTAGAGCCTAATGGAATAAAACTCTCTTGTATTCCCGGAAGGCTTCAGGTATAAGATTTGAATCTAACTCTCTATATGCTACCATGCAAGGTCATCAGTTATTGATCCTAAAAAAGGATAAGAATGAACAATAATTAATTGACATAACTAAAGTACACAACATGGAAACAAACAAAATGTTTTTGTCCAATGTTGTTTTCACATGAATTTAAAATGAATTACAGGGGTATTAGATCACCTGGTGAATTTTTTGCTCATACTTTATCTTCGTTATGACTTAAGTATAATTTTTGAATTTCATCCTCTTTAAGTCGTAGGGCATCTCATATGAAACCAGCCTTCCATTCAAACTAAACTTTGTAAACCAAAAGAAAAATGAAATGCAAAAGAATCAGAGAAAGACAAAAGTTAAAGCAACTAAGCTTGGACGGGTGACAA
Organism: Pterocarpus macrocarpus; assembly: GCA_031439585.1. Lineage (NCBI taxonomy): Eukaryota > Viridiplantae > Streptophyta > Magnoliopsida > Fabales > Fabaceae > Pterocarpus > Pterocarpus macrocarpus. Next base: position 41,078 of record JAVHNN010000482.1, read on the forward strand.
ACAAGAGACTAAAAAATCACAGCGAAGAAAACTAAAGCAACTATGCTTATATGGATCACGAATAAGAGGTTAAACAACAGTCCTGGACTAAAACTATATACTACTTGGTCATCTTAAAATTGGAGAATATTGTCATCGGCATCTGTAGTGTAGTAATATTAAATGTTAGATAAAGATACTGGCATAAATTCAAAAACAAGATATCTACAATTATTCTTATAAATGGGTTCGGATGAAATAACTTAAGCCACCCACATAGAAGATAACTATATAAGTTTAAATTTGATATATTATTAATATAAAAATTTGATACTATCATTATTTTAGTTAGATTTCTTAAGAAGTGGGTGTGGTAGTCAAGTATCTTTAATAATTCGATACCATATAAGTCAATGATAATATAAAAAAGAATTACATTCACAATCTCTGAAAATTTAATTTCAAATGCATATGAATTACCGAGTATACTTCTTTCTCAAGAAAATATATTGTAGTCTTAAAATCTTGTTCCATTGCTTGTCACTGTATCTTTGCGAAGTGGGGCATTAGAAATTACCAGAAAAGTGCATCTAATTTTATATTCATCTTAAAAGCACAATGGAACTTTAACTGCAGGAATCCCAGTATGGTGTTTAGTAACCTTAATGGGTTTTCCATTACCGAAAGGTTAAAAGGATATCTATATACAGCGCATTCATATGGGGTCTCACTTCTTTCTTGCCATTGGTTTTTCTTTACCCTCTTCTTTTTGAGTTCTTTGAATTTTACAGCCTCCACAATAAAGAGAATAAGACCATTCTTTCCATATTCTCCATCACATGTAGTCTCGAATCACAAAATTTACAATTCCTAATTTGTTTAGACTTTGAATGCAGATGCTTCTTTGGTGCTTCTCTTTCCTGGTGAACAATGCTTCACTTTCTGATTCACTTTCGGACTCAAGCTCAATGAAGCCTCCAAACAAATGCTAGTGATTACTGATTAGTTACAGACACAAAGAGGAATGCTATAGCTACATTCTTCAACAACAATTTACCCGGAAAATAGAGATACAGACAAAACTTTTTATCAATGTTACTACGAAAAACATTGGCAACTCAAAGGCACACACCTGTATACAATAATATCAAATAATTTAACGAAAATAACATATTTTGGCGCTTTTACAAGCTGGCATACTCTATTAGTTAGATCCTAAACTATTCAATATATACACCAACTAACAATAAATGGAACCATCAATCATTCACGAAACCTACAAATTTATTTTATCATAATCACCATTAAGCTTAGTTGGTTCAAAATTGATAATTTCTTGAGAACAGTTGAAATAGTGCTTGAGGATTTGTCTCACAAGTCACAGCCAATCCTTTTGAGATGTTTGGCAATAAGTGTGTATTAAGAAGGCATGTTACAACCTGCTTATTTATAGAAGAGTAATATTGTTTTCACGCTAAGAGTAGACATTAAAAGTGAACACCGCAAAAAAAGATAAAATGCAAAATATTTTATGATAATAGAAGACGCCAAAACATAAGGTATCTCTTTACGATATCTAACTTTATATTGTCACTTTGATGCCAACACACGATAGTCTTCTTTCATGAAAATAGAGCTTTATTGGTAGTATCAATTCAGTATTCCAATTTATGTAATGTAACATGCTAGGTTTGATGGCCGCTAAATTCAATCTATCGGCTATATACTGACAAGAATAACATTAATCCTGAAATTCCCAATATAATATCTATTCTTTGTTATTATAATACCAAGTCAGAGTTGTTTAAGAAGTTAAGCAGTCCACAAAGTATGAAGGAAAATAAAATAAAATAAAACAAGTTAGGAAGAAAGGTATCAGGAATTTTCTTCCAGTGGGTTACTTTCATTGGTAGTATTGAGACCGAAAACAACTGTATGGTTGGACTGAGAAATGAGTCTTTTGAGCGAGTCTAATTACACCTGCAATTGGAATTGAAAGCTTAGAAGAGTGCTCAAAGATCAGTAAAACCACTGACCACATTTGATTCAGAACCTTGTTCAACCGGTCAACTCAATTCTGGCAGCACCCTTGACGATTCTCACACAATTTGAATCCCAAGGATTCCAGTTATTTTATTTTATTTAGCATAAACTTCAGGTTAACTAGTAGCATATGATGTCAATTACACTATATTATTTATGAATGTGACTTATTTTACTTTCCTCTGGTTTATGATTATCTTTTGATTATTGACCCTCTCCCAACATTTTAATATTGTTGGATATTTCTATAATTGTACAACTTATGATATGTATTATATATGACAGCTAAATATATATATACAAATGATTAGTGAAGAAACACACACCTTGTGTATTTTTTATATACTGTTAATTTATTTACCCAGAGAATATACCCAAAATTCTGAGTGCTACTCCAATTCCTAATTCAAAAACCTTTAACGTGTCTCCTTATTTGTTGAACTAGTTTTCTCCAAAATATTATATTTCAATACCACAAAACATGATAAGCAGTTGCTAACTAGCCATTGGATTCCTGTACTTGAAAAAATCCGGAATGTATGTGATTCCCGGGCATAGTGAATAGAAGATGATCAGGAAATACCAAGACGTAAAATAATAATTTCAAATTATCGGGGGTAAAAAAAAAGCCAAGACGTAAATAGGCATTTCTTTTCTGGCAGCAACCAAAATGTCATTATCATAAGTGGGGAAATCAGAATTAAAGGATTTAGCATTGAAGTTAAAAAAGGGTGGAAAGCAAAATTCACTCCAGTAAAAGTCTCACCAGCCTCTTAAACCTGATGTGCAAAGGAATAATAGACATGGACTTAGAAACTAAATTCAGTCAACAAAGTGCACGAGACTTTGTCTTCTTCCTTGAAAGGCCTTTTGGCCAGCCTTCTTTTTTTTTTTTTTGAGGTCAGTCTGGAAACCTTTAGCTTAAACATATACATGTGGACAATCTGAATTGCTCAAGACAATTTGCCACCCAAAAGGCCCAAACCCTCTAATTCGATAGTCCACTCAATCTCCTACCTTCCTTTTCTCTCTTGGGGTTAAGAACCCTATTCCATGTCTTAGTCAGATGATAAAATGAATCATTAGAAAACGAAAGCACTTTGTCATGTAGGAGTATATGCTGCAAATGCACCATCAATCTAGCACGTGTAACTAGGTGACTAATTTTACTTAAAAGAGACATATCAAACTAATTTTGGTTTCCCTTAGTAATCATTCCCGTTGATTTTTAACGAATTCTATATATATATATAGAAGGTCATTTCGTAAGAGAGATTGTGATGGCTATATATATTTCAGTCTATATATTTAAGGATTACGTGCACAAATGGAATAGTTGGCACATGCACATGCACACATGTACAGTGCTAAATGGAAAATGATCTATTGTGCATGATGCTTCTGTTTTTTGGCTTGTATATAAAGTTAAAAACTACATATTGCTTTGCTGAATCTGCATAGAATATGCACTACTGCGCATTGGCTAGTGTCCAGTTTTAACTATA
>JAVHNN010000483.1:0-25835 GCA_031439585.1 Pterocarpus macrocarpus
TCCAATCAATGGCTTAAAGATCTAAAAGAATAAATGGAAACCAATTCCTTAAGGATTAAGACTTGCTTCCAATCAATGGCCAAATGATCTTAAAGAATAAAGAGAAACCAATTCCTTAAGGATTAAGACTTGCTTCCAATCAATGGCCAAATGAGCGTAAAGAATAAAGAGAAACCAATTCCTTTGCTTCAATAAATGACCAAATGAACTTAAAGAATAAAGAGAAACCAATTCCTTATGGATTAAGACTTGCTTCCAATCAATGGCCAAATGACATTAAAGAATAAAGAGACTTTCTTCAAATCAATGGCCAAACGACATTAAAGAATAAAGAGAAACCAATTCCTTAAGGATTAAGACTTGCTTCCAATCAATTCCCAAATGAACCTAAAGAATAAAGAGAAACCAATTCCTTAAGTATTATGACTTGCTTCCAATCAATGGCCAAATGATCTAAAGAATAAAGAAAACCAATTCCTTAAGGATTAAGACTTGCTTCAATCAATGGCCAAATGAACTTAAAGAATAAAGAGAAACCAATTCCTTAACGGATTAAGACTTGCTTCCAATCAATTGCCAAATGAACCTAAAGAATAAGGGGAAACCAATTCCTTAAGTATTACGACTTGCTTCCAATCAATGGCTTAAAGATCTAAAGAATAAAGAGAAACCAATTCCTTAAGGATTAAGACTTGCTTCCAATCAATGGCCAAATGAACTTAAAGAATAAAGAAACCAATTCCTTAAGGATTAAGACTTGCTTCAATCAATTGCCAAATGAGCGTAAAAAGTAAAGCAGGACTTCTTTGCCAATCAATGACCAAATGAACTTAAAGAATAAGGAGAAACCAATTCCTTATGGATTAAGACTTGCGTTCAATCAATGGCCAAATGACATTAAAGAATAAAGACTTGCTTCAATCAATGGCCAAATGACATTAAAGAATAAAGAAAACCAATTCCTTAAGGATTAAGACTTGCTTCAATCAATGCCCAAATGAACCTAAAGAATAAAGAAACCAATTCCTTAAGTATTACGACTTGCTTCCAATCAATGGCTTAAGATCTAAAAAGAATAAATGAAACCAATTCCTTAAGGATTAAGACTTGCTTCAATCAATGGCCAAATGAACTTAAAGAATAAAGAAACCAATTCCTTAAGGATTAAGACTTGCTTCAATCAATTGCCAAATGAGCGTAAAGAATAAAGCAGACTTCTTTGCTTCAATCAATGACCAAATGAACTTAAAGAATAAAGAGAAACCAATTCCTTACGGATTAAGACTTGCTTCCAATCAATGGCCAAATGACATTAAAGAATAAAGAGACTTGCTTCCACTCAATGGCCAAATGACGTTAAAGAATAAAGAGAAACCAATTCCTTAAGGATTAAGACTTGCTTCCAATCAATGGCCAAATGAACCTAAAGAATAAAGAGAAACCAATTCCTTAAGTATTACGACTCGCTTCCAATCAATGGCTTAAAGATCTAAAAGAATAAATGAAACCAATTCCTTAAGGATTAAGACTTGCTTCAATCAATGGCCAAATGAACTTAAAGAATAAAGAAAACCAATTCCTTAAGGATTAAGACTTGCTTCAATCAATGGCAAATGAACCTAAAGAATAAAGAGAAACCAATTCCTTAAGGATTAAGACTTGCTTCAATCAATGGCCAAATGAACTAAAGAATAAAGAAAAACCAATTCCTTAAGGATTAAGACTTGCTTCCAATCAATGGCCAAATGAACTTAAAGAATAAAGAGAAACCAATTCCTTAAGGATTAAGTCTTGCTTCCAATCAATTGCCAAATGAACGTAAAGAATAAGCGAGACTTGCTTTGCCAATCAATGGCCAAATGAACTTAAAGAATAAAAAGAGAAACCAATTCCTTATGGATTAAGACTTGCTTCCAATCAATGGCCAAATGACATTAAAGAATAAAGAGAACTTTGCTTCCAATCAATGGCCAAATGACATTAAAGAATAAAGAGAAACCAATTCCTTAAGGATTAAGACTTGCTTCCAATCAATGCCCAAATGAACCTAAAGAATAAAGAGAAACCAATTCCTTAAGTATTACGACTTGCTTCCAATCCATGGCTTAAAGATCTAAAAGAATAAATGAAACCAATTCCTTAGGATTAAGACTTGCTTCCAATCAATGGCCAAATGAACTTAAAGAATAAAGAGAAACCAATTCCTTAAGATTAAGACTTGCTTCCAATCAATTGCCAAATGAACCTAAAGAATAAAGAAACCAATTCCTTAAGTATTACGACTTGCTTCAATCAATGGCTTAAAGATCTAAAAGAATAAATGAAACCAATTCCTTAAGGATTAAGACTTGCTTCAATCAATGGCCAAATGAACTTAAAGAATAAAGAAACCAATTCCATAAGGATTAAGACTTGCTTCAATCAATTGCCAAATGAACCTAAAGAATAAAGAAACCAATTCCTTAAGTATTACTTGCTTCAATCAATGACCAAAAGAACTTAAAGAACAAAAGGAAACCAATTCCTTATGGATTAAGACTTGCTTCCAATCAATGGCCAAATGAACTTAAAGAATAAAGAGAAACCAATTCCTTAAGTATTAAGACTTGCTTCCAATCAATGGCTTAAATGATCTAAAAAGAATAAATGGAAACCAATTCCTTAAGGATTAAGACTTGCTTCCAATCAGTGGCCAAATGAACTTAAAGAATAAAGAGAAACCAATTCCTTACGGATTACGACTTGCTTCAATCAATTGCCAAATGAGCTTAAGAATAAAGAGACTTGCTTCCAATCAATGGCCAAATGAACTTAAAGAATAAAGAGAAACCAATTCCTTAAGGATTAAGACTTGCTTCCAATCAATGGCCAAATGACATTAAAGAATAAAGACACTTCAATCAATGGCCAAATGAACTTAAAGAATAAAGAGAAACCAATTCCTTAAGGATTAAGACTTGCTTCAATCAATGGCCAAATGAACTTAAGAATAAAGAAAACCAATTCCTTAAGTATTAAGACTTGCTTCCAATCAATGGCTTAAATGATCTAAAGAATAAAGAAACCAATTCCTTAAGGATTAAGACTTGCTTCAATCAATGGCCAAATGAACTTAAAGAATAAAGAGAAACCAATTCCTTAAGGATTAAGACTTGCTTCAATCAATGGCCAAATAAATGAACCTAAAGAATAAAGAGAAACCAATTCCTTAAGTATTAAGACTTGCTTCCAATCAATGGCCAAATGAACTTAAAGAATAAAGAAAACCAATTCCTTAAGGATTAAGACTTGCTTCAATCAATGGCCAAATGAACTTAAAGAATAAAGAAACCAATTCCTTAAGGATTAAGACTTGCTTCCAATCAATGGCCAAATGAGCGTAAAGAATAAATGAAACCAATTCCTTAAGGATTAAGACTTGCTTCAATCAATGGCCAAATGAACTTAAAGAATAAAGAGAAACCAATTCCTTATGGATTAAGACTTGCTTCCAATCAATGGCCAAATGAGCGTAAAGAATAAAGAGACTTGCTTCACAATCAATGGCCAAATGAACTTAAAGAATAAAGAGAAACCAATTCCTTATGGATTAAGACTTGCTTCAATCAATGGCCAAATGAACATTAAAGAATAAAGAAAACCAATTCCTTAAAGTATTAAGACTTGCTTCCAATCAATGGCCAAATGAACTTAAAGAATAAATGAAACCAATTCCTTAAGGATTAAGACTTGCTTCCAATCAATGGCCAAATGAACTTAAAGAATAAAGAGAAACCAATTCCTTAAGGATTAAGACTTGCTTCAATCAATGCCCAAATGAACCTAAAGAATAAAGAAAACCAATTCCTTAAGGATTAAGACTTGCTTCCAATCAATGGCCAAATGATCTAAAAGAATAAAGAGAAACCAATTCCTTAAGGATTAAGACTTGCTTCAATCAATGGCCAAATGAACTTAAAGAATAAAGAGAAACCAATTCCTTAAGGATTAAGACTTGCTTCCAATCAATGGCCAAATGATCTAAAGAATAAAGAGAAACCAATTCATAAGGATTAAGACTTGCTTCCAATCAATGGCCAAATGAACTTAAGAATAAAGAGAAACCAATTCCTAGGATTAAGACTTGCTTCAATCAATGGCCAAATGAACTTAAAGAATAAAGAAAACCAATTCCTTAAGGATTAAGACTTGCTTCCAATCAATGGCCAAATGACACTTAAGAATAAAGAGAAACCAATTCCTTAAGGATTAAGACTTGCTTCCAATCAATGGCCAAATGAACTAAAAGAATAAAGAGAAACCAATTCCTTAAGTATTCGACTTGCTTCAATCAATGGCTTAAAGATCTAAAAGAATAAATGAAACCAATTCCTTAAGGATTAAGACTTGCTTCAATCAATGGCCAAATGAACTTAAAGAATAAAGAAAACCAATTCCTTAAGGATTAAGACTTGCTTCCAATCAATTGCCAAATGAACCTTAAGAATAAGAGAAACCAATTCCTTAAGGATTAAGACTTGCTTCAATCAATGACCAAATGAACTTAAAGAATAAAGAAACCAATTCCTTAAGGATTAAGACTTGCTTCCAATCAATGGCCAAATGACATTAAGAATAAGAGAAACCAATTCCTTAAGTATTACGACTTGCTTCAATCAATGGCCAAGATGACATTAAAGAATAAATGGAAACCAATTCCTTAAGGATTAAGACTTGCTTCAATCAATGGCCAAATGAACTTAAAGAATAAGAAAACCAATTCCTTAAGGATTAAGACTTGCTTCCAATCAATGGCCAAATGAGCGTAAAGAATAAAGAAACCAATTCTAAGACTTGCTTCGATCAATGGAAATGAACTTAAAGAATAAGAGAAACCAATTCCTTAAGGATTAAGACTTGCTTCCAATCAATGGCCAAATGAACCTAAAGAATAAAGAAAACCAATTCCTTAAGTATTAAGACTTGCTTCCAATCAATGGCTTAATGATCTAAAGAATAAATGAAACCAATTCCTTAAGGATTAAGACTTGCTTCAATCAATGGCCAAATGAACTTAAAGAATAAGAGAAACCAATTCCTTAAGGATTAAGACTTGCTTCCAATCAATGGCCAAATGATCTAAAGAATAAATGGAAACCAATTCCTTAAGGATTAAGACTTGCTTCAATCAATGGCCAAATGAACTTAAAGAATAAAGAAAACCAATTCCTTAAGGATTAAGACTTGCTTCAATCAATTGCCAAATGAACCTAAAGAATAAAAGAAAATTAAGTATTCTGACTTGCTTCCAATCAATGGCCAAATGAACATTAAAGAATAAAGAGAAACCAATTCCTTAAGGATTAAGACTTGCTTCCAATCAATAATGCCAAATGAACCTAAAGAATAAAGAAAACCAATTCCTTAAGTATTCATTCTTTGCTTCAATCAATGACATGATCTAAGAATAAAGAGAAACCAATTCCTTAAGGATTAAGACTTGCTTCCAATCAATGGCCAAATGAACTTAAAGAATAAGAGAAACCAATTCCTTAAGGATTAAGACTTGCTTCAATCAATGGCCAAATGACATTAAAGAATAAAGAAAACCAATTCCTTAAGGATTAAGACTTGCTTCAATCAATGGCCAAATGACACCAAAGAATAAAGAGAAACCAATTCCTTAAGGATTAAGACTTGCTTCAATCAATGGCCAAATGAACCTAAAGAATAAAGAAACCAATTCCTTAAGGATTAAGACTTGCTTCCAATCAATGGCTTAAAGATCTAAAGAATAAATGAAACCAATTCCTTAAGATTAAGACTTGCTTCCAATCAATGGCCAAATGAACTTAAAGAATAAAGAAAACCAATTCCTTAAGGGATTAAGACTTGCTTCCAATCAATGCCAAATGAACCTAAAGAATAAAGAAAACCAATTCCTTAAGTATTCGACTTGCTTCAATCAATGGCTTAAAGATCTAAAAGAATAAATGAAACCAATTCCTTAAGGATTAAGACTTGCTTCAATCAATGGCCAAATGAACTTAAAGAATAAAGAAAACCAATTCCTTAAGGATTAAGACTTGCTTCCAATCAATTGCCAAATGAGCGTAAAGAGTAAGCAGACTTGCTTTCAATCAATGACCAAAAGAACTTAAAGAACAAAGAAAAACCAATTCCTTATGGATTAAGACTTGCTTCCAATCAATGGCCAAATGACATTAAAGAATAAGAGAAACCAATTCCTTAAGTATTACGACTTGCTTCCAATCAATGGCCAAGCGACATTAAAGAATAAAAGAAACCAATTCCTTAAGGATTAAGACTTGCTTCAATCAATGCCCAAATGAACCTAAAGAATAAAGAAAACCAATTCCTTAAGTATTACGACTTGCTTCCAATCAATGGCTTAATGATCTAAAGAATAAATGGAAACCAATTCCTTAAGGATTAAGACTTGCTTCAATCAATGGCCAAATGAACTTAAAGAATAAAGAGAAACCAATTCCTTGAGGATTAAGTCTTGCTTCCAATCAATTGCCAAATGAACCTAAAGAATAAAGAGAAACCAATTCCTTAAGGATTAAGACTTGCTTCAATCAATGGCTTAAGATGACTAAAGAATAAATGAAACCAATTCCTTAAGGATTAAGACTTGCTTCCAATCAATGGCCAAATGAACTTAAAGAATAAAGAAAACCAATTCCTTAAGGATTAAGACTTGCTTCCAATCAATGGCCAAATGAACCTAAAGAATAAAGAAACCAATTCCTTAAGGATTAAGACTTGCTTCCAATCAATGGCCAAATGAACTTAAAGAATAAAGAGAAACCAATTCCTTAAGTATTAAGACTTGCTTCCAATCAATGGCCAAATGAACTTAAAGAATAAAGAAAATCCAATTCCTTAAGGATTAAGACTTGCTTCCAATCAATGGCCAAATGAACTTAAAGAATAAAGAGAAACCAATTCCTTAAGGATTAATACTTGCTTTCAATCAATTGCCAAATGAACCTAAAGAATAAAGAGAAACCAATTCCTTAAGTATTACGACTTGCTTCCAATCAATGGCTTAAAGATCTAAAAAGAATAAATGGAAACCAATTCCTTAAGGATTAAGACTTGCTTCCAATCAATGGCCAAATGAACTTAAAGAATAAAGAGAAACCAATTCCTTAAGGATTAAGACTTGCTTCCAATCAATTGCCAAATGAGCGTAAAGTAAATTAAGACTTGCTGCCAATCAATGACCAAATGAACTTAAAGAATAAAAAGAAACCAATTCCTTATGGATTAAGACTTGCTTCCAATCAATGGCCAAATGACATTAAAGAATAAAGAGACTTGCTTCCAATCAATGGCCAAATGACATTAAAGAATAAAGAGAAACCAATTCCTTAAGGATTAAGACTTGCTTCCAATCAATGCCCAAATGAACCTAAAGAATAAGGAGAAACCAATTCCTTAAGTATTACGACTTGCTTCCAATCAATGGCCAAACGACATTAAAGAATAAATGGAAACCAATTCCTTAAGGATTAAGACTTGCTTCCAATCAATGGCCAAATGAACTTAAAGAATAAAGAGAAACCAATTCCTTAAGGATTAAGACTTGCTTCCAATCAATGGCCAAATGAACCTACAGAATAAAGAGAAACCAATTCCATAAGTATTACGACTTGCTTCCAATCAATGACTTAATGAATCTAAAAGAATAAAGAAAACCAATTCCTTAAGGATTAAGACTTGCTTCCAATCAATGGCCAAATGATCTTAAAGAATAAATGGAAACCAATTCCTTAAGGATTAAGACTTGCTTCAATCAATGGCCAAATGAACTTAAAGAATAAAGAAACCAATTCCTTAAGGATTAAGACTTGCTTCAATCAATTGCCAAATGAGCGTAAAGAATAAAGAGAAACTTGCTTGCTTCAATCAATGGCCAAATGACATTAAAGAATAAAGAAACCAATTCCTTATGGATTAAGACTTGCTTCAATCAATGGCCAAATGACATTAAAGAATAAAGAGAAACCAATTCCTTAAGGATTAAGACTTGCTTCCAATCAATGGCCAAATGATCTAAAAGAATAAATGGAAAACCAATTCCTTAAGGATTAAGACTTGCTTCCAATCAATGGCCAAATGAACTTAAAGAATAAATGAAACCAATTCCTTAAGGATTAAGACTTGCTTCCAATCAATTGCCAAATGAATTAAAGAATAAGAAACCAATTCCTTAAGTATTAAGACTTGCTTCCAATCAATGGCCAAATGAACCTAAAGAATAAAGAAAACCAATTCCATAAGGATTAAGACTTGCTTCAATCAATGGCTTAAATGATCTAAAAGAATAAATGAAACCAATTCCTTAAGGATTAAGACTTGCTTCAATCAATGGCCAAATGAACTTAAGAATAAAGAAAACCAATTCCTTAAGGATTAAGACTTGCTTCAATCAATGACCAAATGAACCTAAAGAATAAAGAAAACCAATTCCTTAAGGATTAAGACTTGCTTCAATCAATGGCCAAATGATCTAAAAGAATAAAGAAACCAATTCCTTAAGGATTAAGACTTGCTTCAATCAATGGCCAAATGAGATTAAAAGAATAAAGATTCCTTGATTAAGACTTCAACTTCAATCAATGAACTTAAGAATAAAGAAACCAATTCCTTAAGGATTAAGACTTGCTTCAATCAATGGCCAAATGAACATTAAAGAATAAAGAAACCAATTCCTTAAGTATTAAGACTTGCTTCCAATCAATGGCCAAATGAACAAAGAATAAAGAGAAACCAATTCCTTAAGGATTAAGACTTGCTTCAATCAATGGCTTAAAGAATAAAGAACTTAAAGAATAAAGAATGAAACCAATTCCTTAAGGATTAAGACTTGCTTCAATCAATTGCCCAAATGAACCTAAAGAATAAAGAAAACCAATTCCTTAAGTATTACGACTTGCTTCCAATCAATGGCTTAAAGATCTAAAACACCAAGAGAAACCAATTCATTATAGATTAAGACTTGCTTCAATCAATGGCCAAATGAACTTAAAGAATAAAGAGAAACCAATTCCTTAAGGATTAAGACTTGCTTCCAATCAATTGCCAAATGAACCTAAAGAATAAAGAAAATCCAATTCCTTATGTATTACGACTTGCTTCCAATCAATGGACAAATGAACTTAAAGAATAAGGAGAAACCAATTCCTTAAGGATTAAGACTTGCTTCAATCAATGGCCAAATGAACTTAAAGAATAAAGAAACTTGCTTCCAATCAATGGCCAACATGACATTAAGACTTGCTTCAATCAATGGCCAAATGAACCTAAAGAATAAAGAGAAACCAATTCCTTAAGGATTAAGACTTGCTTCCAATCAATGGCCAAATGAACCTAAAGAATAAAGAGAAACCAATTCCTTAAGTATTAACGACTTGCTTCAATCAATGGCTTAAAGATCTAAAAGAATAAATGAAACCAATTCCTTAAGGATTAAGACTTGCTTCAATCAATGGCCAAATGAACTAAAGAATAAAGAGAAACCAATTCCTTAAGGATTAAGACTTGCTTCCAATCAATGGCCAAATGAACTTAAAGAATAAAGAAAACCAATTCCTTATGGATTAAGACTTGCTTCAATCAATGGCCAAATGACATTAAAGAATAAAGAGAAACCAATTCCTTAAGGATTAAGACTTGCTTCAATCAATGGCCAAATGAACATTAAAGAATAAAGAAACCAATTCTAAAGGATTAAGACTTGCTTCAATCAATGGCAAATGAACTTAAAAAGAATAAAGAGAAACCAATTCCTTAAGGATTAAGACTTGCTTCAATCAATGGCCAAATGAACTTAAAGAATATAAGTATTAAGACTTGCTTCAATCAATGACCAAATGACATTAAAGAATAAAGAGAAACCAATTCCTTAAGGATTAAGACTTGCTTCCAATCAATGGCCTAATGAACTTAAAGAATAAAGAGAAACCAATTCATTAAGGATTAAGACTTGCTTCAATCAATGGCCAAATGAACCTAAAGAATAAAGAAAACCAATTCCTTAAGGATTAAGACTTGCTTCAATCAATGGCCAAATGAACTTAAAGAATAAAGAGAAACCAATTCCTTAAGGATTAAGACTTGCTTCAATCAATTAAATGAACCTAAAGAATAAAGAAACCAATTCCTTAAGTATTACGACTTGCTTCCAATCAATGGCCAAATGATCTTAAAGAATAAATGAGAAACCAATTCCTTAAGGATTAAGACTTGCTTCAATCAATGTCCAACTGAACTGAAAGAATAAAATGACACCAATTCCTTAAGGATTAAGACTTGCTTCCAATCAATGGCCAAATGAACCTAAAGAATAAAGAAAAACCAGTTCCTTAAGGATTAAGACTTGCTATCAGTCAATGGCCAAATGAACTTAAAGAATAGAGAGAAACCAATCCCTTAAGGATTAAGACTTGCTTCAATCAATGCTAAAATGAACTTAAAGAATAAAGAAACCAATTCATAAGGATTAAGACTTGCTTCCAATCATTAATGGAAATGAACTTAAAGAATAAAGAGAAACCAATTCCTTAAGGATTAAGACTTGCTTCCAATCAATGACCAAATGAACCTAAAGAATATAGAGAAACCAATTCCTTAAGGATTAAGACTTGCTTCAATCAATGGCCAAATGGCTTAAAGAGAATAAATGAAACCAATTCCTTAAGGATTAAGACTTGCTTCCAATCAATGGCCAAATGAACTTAAAGAATAAAGAGAAACCAATTCCTTAAGGATTCAGACTTGCATTCAATCAATATCCAAATGAGCGTAAAGAAATAAAAGAAAACCAATTCCTTAAGGATTAAGACTTGTAATCAATGGCCAAATGATATTAAAGAATAAAGAGAAACCAATTCCTTAAGGATTAAGACTTGCTTCCAATCAATGGCCCAAATGAACCTAAAGAATAAAGAGAAACCAATTCCTTAAGTATTAAGACTTGCTTCAATCAATGGCCAAATGATCTAAAGAATAAAGAGAAACCAATTCCTTAAGGATTAAGACTTGCTTCAATCAATTGCCAAATGAACTTAATGAATAAAGAGAAACCAATTCCTTAAGGATTAAGACTTGCTTCCAATCAATTGCCAAATGAACCTAAAGAATAAAGAGAAACCAATTCCTTAAGAATTACGACTTGCTTCAATCAATGGCTTAAAGATCTAAAGAATAAATGAAACCAATTCCTTAAGGATTAAGACTTGCTTCAATCAATGGCCAAATGAACTTAAGAATAAGAAGAAACCAATTCCTTAAGGATTAAGACTTGCTTCAATCAATGGCCAAATGAACCTAAAGAATAAGAGAAACCAATTCCTTAGTACTAGACTTGCTTCCAATCAATGGCCAAATGACATTAAAGAATAAAGAGAAACCAATTCCCTTAAGGATTAAGACTGCTTCCAATCAATGGCCAAATGAACTTAAAGAATAAAGAGAAACCAATTCCTTAAGTATTACGACTTGCTTCCAATCAATGGCTTAATGATCTAAAGAATAAATGAAACCAATTCCTTAAGGATTAAGACTTGCTTCCAATCAATGGCCAAATGAACTTAAGAATAAAGAAAACCAATTCCTAAAGGATTAAGACTTGCTTCCAATCAATGGCCAAATGAACTTAAAGAATAAAGAGAAACCAATTCCATATGGATTAAGAGTTGCTTCCAATCAATTGCCAAATGAACCTAAAGAATAAAGAGGAACCAATTCCTTAAGTATTACGACTTGCTTCCAATCAATGGCTTAAAGAGATAAAAGAATAAATGAAACCAATTCTTTAAGGATTAAGACTTGCTTCCAATCAATTGCCAAATGAAATTAAAGAATAAAGAGAAACCAATTCCTTACGGATTAAGAGTTGCTTCCAATCAATTGCCAGTTGAACCAAAAGAATAAAGAGAAACCAATTCCGTAAGTATTAAGACTTGCTTCCAATCAATGGCCAAATGACATTAAAGAATAAAGAGAAACCAATTCCGTAAGGATTAAGAGTTGCTTCAATCAATGGCCAAATGAACATAAAGAATAAAGAGAAACCGATTCCCAGGATTAAAACTTGCTTCAATCAATGGCCAAATGAACTTAAAGAATAAAGAAACCAATTCCTTAAGGATTAAGACTTGCTTCCAATCAATGGCCAAATGATCTTAAAGAATAAAAAGAAACCAATTCCTTAAGGATTAAGACTTGCTTCAATCAATGGCCAAATGAACTTAAAGAATAAAGAGAAACCAATTCCTTAAGGATTAAGACTTGCTTCAATCAATGGCCAAATGAACCTAAAGAATAAAGAAAACCAATTCCTTAAGTATTAAGACTTGCTTCCAATCAATGGCCAAATGAACTTAAAGAATAAAGAGAAACCAATTCCTTAAGGATTAAGACTTGCTTCCAATCAATGGCCAAATGAACTTAAAGAATAAAGAAACCAATTCCTTAAGATTAAGACTTGCTTCCAATCAATGCCAAATGAACTTAAAGAATAAAGAGAAACCAATTCCTTAAGGATTAAGACTTGCTTCAATCAATGGCCAAATGAACTTAAAGAATAAAGAGAAACCAATTCCTTAAGGATTAAGACTTGCTTCAATCAATGGCCAAATGATCTAAAGAATAAAGAGAAACCAATTCCTTAAGGATTAAGACATGCTTCAAATCAATGGCCAAATGAACTTAAAGAATAAAGAGAAACCAATTCCTTAAGGATTAAGACTTGCTTCAATCAATGGCCAAATGAACTTAAAGAATAAAGAGAAACCAATTCCTTAAGATTAAGACTTGCTTCAATCAATGGCCAAATGAACTTAAAGAATAAAGAGAAACCAATTCCTTAAGGATTAAGACTTGCTTCCAATCAATGGCCAAATGAACTTAAAGAATAAAGAGAAACCAATTCCTTAAGGATTAAGACTTGCTTCGATCAATGGCCAAATGAACTTAAGAATAAAGAGAAACCAATTCCTTAAGGATTAAGACTTGCTTCAATCAATGGCCAAATGAACTTAAAGAATAAAGAGAAACCAATTCCTTAAGGATTAAGACTTGCTTCAATCAATGGCCAAATGAGCTTAAAGAATAAGAAAACCAATTCCTTAAGGATTAGACTTTGCTTCAATCAATTGCCAAATGACGTAAGACTTGCTTCCAATCAATGGCCAAATGAACTTAAAGAATAAAGAGAAACCAATTCCTTAAGGATTAAGACTTGCTTCCAATCAATGGCCAAATGAACCTAAAGAATAAAGAGAAACCAATTCCTTAAGTATTGACTTTTCCAATCAATGGCCAAATGAACTTAAAGAATAAAGAAAACCAATTCCTTAAGGATTAAGACTTGCTTCCAATCAATGGCCGAATGAACTTAAAGAATAAAGAAAACAATTCCTTAAGGATTAAGACTTGCTTCCAATCAATGGCCAAATGATCTAAAAGAATAAAGAGAAACCAATTCCTTAAGGATTAAGACTTGCTTCAATCAATGGCCAAATGAACTTAAAGAATAAAGAGAAACCAATTCCTTAAGGATTAAGACTTGCTTCAATCAATTGCCAAATGAACTTAAAGAATAAAGAGAAACCAATTCCTTAAGTATTAAGACTTGCTTCAATCAATGGCTTAAAGATCTAAAAGAATAAAGAGAAACCAATTCCTTAAGGATTAAGACTTGCTTCAATCAATGGCCAAATGAACTTAAAGAATAAAGAGAAACCAATTCCTTAAGGATTAAGACTTGCTTCAATCAATGGCCAAATGATCTAAAAGAATAAAGAAAGCCAATTCCTTAAGGATTAAGACTTGCTTCAATCAATGGCCAAATGAACTTAAAGAATAAAGAGAAACCAATTCCTTAAGGATTAAGACTTGCTTCAATCAATGGCCAAATGACTTAAAGAATAAAGAAAGCCAAATTCCTTAAGGATTAAGACTTAAATCAATTGCCAAATGACTTAAGCAGAATTAAGGTTTTGCTTAATCAATGGCCAAATGAACTTAAAGAATAAAGAAACCAATTCCTTATGGATTAAGACTTGCTTCCAATCAATGGCCAAATGATCATTAAAGAAACCAATTCCTTAAGATTAAGACTTGCTTCCAATCAATGGCCAAATGACATTAAAGAATAAAGAAAACCAATTCCTTAAGGATTAAGACTTGCTTCCAATCAATGGCCAAATGAACCTAAAGAATAAAGAGAAACCAATTCCTTAAGGATTAAGACTTGCTTCCAATCAATGGCCAAATGAACTTAAAGAATAAATGAAACCAATTCCTTAAGGATTAAGACTTGCTTCCAATCAATAGCCAAATGAACTAAAGAATAAAGAGAAACCAATTCCTTAAGGATTAAGACTTGCTTCAATCAATGGCCAAATGATCTAAAAAGAATAAATGGAAACCAATTCCTTAAGGATTAAGACTTGCTTTGCAATCAATGGCCAAATGAACTTTAAGAATAAAGAAAACCAATTCCTTAAGGATTAAGACTTGCTTCAATCAATGGCCAAATGACACTTAAGAATAAAGAGAAATTCCTTATGGATTAAGACTTGCTTCCAATCAATGGCCAAATGAACTTAAAGAATAAAGAGAAACCAATTCCATATATGGATTAAGACTTGCTTCCAAATCAATGGCCAAATGACATTAAAGAATAAAAAACCAATTAAGCAGGATTAAGACAGCTTGCTTCCAATCAATGCCCAAATGACAGCCTAAGAAGAATAAAGAGAAACCAATTCGCTCAAGGATTAAGACTTGCTTCAATCGGTGCCAAATTAACGTAAAGAGTAAGCAGGACTTCACGCCACTGATCAATGACCAAATGAACCTAAAGAATAAAGAGAAACCAATTCCTTAAGGATTTAAAAACTTTGCTTCAATCAATGGCCAAATGACATTAAAGAATAAGTAAACCAATTCCTTAAGGATTAAAACAACTTGCTACCAATCAATGGCCAAATGAACTTAAAGAATAAAGAGAAACCAATTCCTTCATGGATTAAGGATTCTTGCTTCCAATCTTGATGAGCCTAAATGACATTAAAGAGATAAAGAGACTTCCTTCCAATCAATGGCACTTCAAATAATGGCTTAAAGTCTAAAGAATAAAAGAGAAACCAATTCATGGGATTAAGACTTGCTTCCGATCAATGGCCAAATGAACTTAAAGAATAAAGAAAACCAATTCCTTAAGGATTAAGACTTGCTTCAATCAATTGCCAAATGAGCGTAAAAAGTAAGCAGACTTGCCAATCAATGGCCAAATGAACTTAAAGAATAAATGAAACCAATTCCTTAAGGATTAAGACTTGCTTCCCGTCGATAGCCGAATGACATTAAAGAATAAAGAAACATGCTTGAATCAATGGCCAAATAGAACTTAAAGAATAAAGAGAAACCAATTCCCTTAAGGATTAAGACTTGCTTCCAATCAATGCCCAGAATGAACCTAAAGAATAAAGAGAAACCAATTCACTTAAGTATTACGACTTGCTTCCAATCAATGGCTTAAAAGATACTTAAAGAATAAATGAAACCAATTCCTTGGGATTAAGACTTGCTTAACCAATCAATGGCCAAATGAACTTCAAAGAATAAAGAGAAACCAAATTCCTTCAGGATTAAGACTTGCTTCAATCAATTGCCAAAATGAGCACAAAGAATAAAGAGAAGCCGAATTACAGCCTTAAGGCTTACGACTTGCTTCCAATCAATGGTAAATGAACTTAAAGAATAAAGAAACCAATTCCTTATGGATTAAGACTTTGCTTCCGATCCAATGGCCAAAATGTGAACTTAAAGAATAAAGAGAAGCTTCAATTCCTTAAGGATTAAGACTTGCTTCCAATCAATTGGCCAAATGACATTAATGAATAAAGAGTAGCCAAATTCGCCCAGGATTAAGACTTGCTTCCAATCAATGACCAAATGAACTTAAAGAATAAGAGAGAAACCAATTCCTTATGGATTAAGACTTGCTTCCAATCAATGGCCAAATGACATTAAAGAATAAAGAGAAACTTGCTTTAAAATCAATGGTACCAAAAGCGACATAAAGAATAAAGAAACCAATTCAGCTTAGGATTAAGACTTGCTTCAAATCAATTCCCAAATGAACCTAAAAGAATAAAGAGAAACCAATTCCTTAAGTATTCACGACTTGCTTCCAATCAATGGCTTAAAGATCTAAAAGAATAAATGAGAAACCAATTCCTTATGGAATAAGGTTTGCTTCCAATCAATGGCTAAATGAACTTAAAGAATAAAGAGAAACCGATTCACTTACGGATTAAGAGTTGCTTCCAATCAATTGCCAAATAAACCTAAAGAATAAAGAAAGCCAATTCCTTAAAGTATTCGACCTGCTTCCAAATCAATGGCTTAAAGATACCAAAGAATAAATGGAAATAAGTCACCAAGGATTAAAACTTGCTTCCAATCAATAGTAGAATGATTTAAAGAATAAAGAGAAACCAATTCCTTAAGGATTAAGACTTGCTTCGATCAATTGCCAAATGAGCATTAAAGAAGTAAAAGCAGGCTTCTTGCCAATCAATGGACAAATGAACTTAAAGAATAAAGAAGCCAAATTCATATGGATTAAAACAACTTCCGATCAATGGCCAAATGACATTAAAGAATAAAGGGCAGCACAAATCAATGGCCCAAGCGACATTAAGAATAAAGAAAGCATTAAGCGGGATTAGGAAACACGCCCCGTCAATGGCCGAATGAATAAAAGAATAAAGAGAAACCAATTCCTTAAAATTATTCTGCGACTTTAGCTTGTCGATGGGCAAATGATGCAAAGAATAAATGGAAACCAATTCCGTAAGGATTAAGACTTGCTTTCAATCAGTAGCCAAATGAACTTAAAGAATAAAGAGAAACCAATTCACTACGGATTAAGAGTTGCTTCCAATCAATTGCCAAATGAACCTAAAGAATAAGGAGAAACCAATTACTTAAGTATTACGACTTGCTTCCAATCAATGGCTTAAAGATCTAAAAGAATATAATGGAAACCAATTCCGTAAGGATTAAAACATGCTTTCAATCAATGGCCGAATGAACTTAAGAGAATAAAGAGAAATAAATTCCTTACGGATTAAGAGTTGCTTCCAAACAATTGCCAAATGAACCTAAAGAATAAAGAGAATCCAATTCCTTAAGGATTAAGACTTGCTTCCAATCAATGGCTTAAAGAACTAAAAGAATAAATGGAAACCAATTCCTTAAGTATTAAGACTTGCTTCAAATCAGTGGCCAAAAGAACTTAAAGGATAAAGACAAACGATTCGCCCAGGATTAAGGCTTTAACCCGTCGATTCTCAAATGAGCGTAAAGTAAGCAGACTAGCGCCAATCAATGACCAAATGAACTTAAAGAATAAAGAGAAGCAAATTCTTTACCGGATTAAGGCTGTAACCCCGATCAATGGTAAATAGCATTAAAGAATAAGAGACTTGCTTCCAATCAATGGCCAAATGACATTAAAGAATAAAGCTGGTCGCCCAGGATTAAAACATAACGTCAATCTTTTTTACAAATGAGCACAAGAATAAAAAGCCAAATTCCTTAGGGATTAAGACTTGCTTCAATCAATGGTAAATGGCGTTAAGAATAAAGGGGCTGCCAAATCCAGTATCCCAAAGCGATATTAAAGAATAAAGAGAAACCAATTCCTTAAGGATTAAGACTTGCTTCCAATCAATGCCCAAATGAACCTAAAGAATAAAGAGAAGCCAATTCCTTCGTATTGACACCAGCACAATCAATGGCTTAATGATCTAAAAGAATAAAGCTGAAACCGATTCATTAAGGATTAAGACTTTCTTCCAATCAATGGCCAAATGAACTTAAAGAATAAGAAGAGAAACCAATTCCATACGGATTAAAGGTTACTTTGCAATCAATTGCCAAATGAACCTAAAGAATAAAGCCAGAAACCAATTATTAAGTATTCACATTTAACTTTCAATCGTAGCTTAAAGATCTAAAGAATAAAGTGAACCCAATTCCGTAAGGATTAAGACTTACTTCCAATCAATGGCCAAATGAACTTAAAGAATAAAGAGAAACCAATTCCTTAAGGATTAAGACTTGCTTCCAATCAATTGCCAAATGAATAAAGCGTAACCAATGTGTTAAGACTTGCTGCGTCGATGACCGAGAATGAACTAAAAGAATAAAGAGAAACCAATTCCTTATGGATTAAGACTTGCTTCCAATCAATGGCCAAATGACATTAAAGAATAAAGAGACCAATTCCTTCAATCCATTGCCAAATGAACTTAAAGAATAAAGAGACTTCAATCAATGGCCAAATGACATTAAGAGAATAAAGAGAAACCAATTCCTTAAGGATTAAGACTTGCTTCCAATCAATTGTAAAATGAACCTAAAGAATAAAGAGAAACCAATTCCCTTAAAATTAACATTTGCTTCATCAGTCAATGGCCAAATGATCTAAGAGAACAAATAGGCAAATTCCTTATGGATTAAGACTTGCTTCGTCAATGGCGAAACGAACATTAAGAATAAAGAGAAACCAATTCCTTAATGGATTAAGACTTGCTTCCAATCAATGGCCAAAAGAACTTAAAGAACAAAAAGAAACCAATTCCTTAAGGATTAAGACTTACTTCAAATCAATGCCCCAAGAATGAACCTAAAGAATAAAGAGAAACCAATTCCTTAACTAATGCGACTTTTGCTTACGTCCAGTCAATGGCTTTAAATGAACTGCAAAGAATAAAAGGAAACCAATTAAATTAAGGAGTTAAAACAACTTTCAAATCAATTATAAAATGAAGCTTAAAGAATAAAGAGAAACGAATTATTAAGGATTAAGACTTGCTTCCAATCGATTGCCAAATGAGCATTAAAGAATAAGCAGAAACCAATTCTTTAAGGATTAAGACTTGCTTCCGATCGATGACCAAATGAACTTAAAGAATAAAGAGAAACCAAATTCGCTTTATGGATTAAAACTTACTTCAAATCAATGGCCAAATGACATTAAAAGAATAAAAGAAACCAATTCCTTAAGACTTGCTTCCGATCAATGGCCAAAATGACATTAAAAAATAAAGAGAAACCAATTCACCAAGGATTAAGACTTGCTTCCGATCAATTGCCAAATGAACCTAAAGAATAAAGAGAAACCAATTCCTTAAGTATTAAGACTTGCTTCCAATCAATGGCTTAATGATCTAAAAAAGAATAAAGTAAACCAATTCCTTGAGGATTAAGACTTGCTTCCAATCAATGGCCAAATGAACCTAAAGAATAAAGAGAAACCAATTCGGCAGGATTAAAGCTTTAACTTCCAATCAATTGCCGAATGAGCGTAAAGAATAAGCGAGACCAATTCCTTAAGGATTAAGACTTGCTTCAATCAATGACCAAATTAACTTAAAGAATAAGAGAAACCAATTCCTTATGGATTAAGACTTGCTTCCAATCAATGTAGCCAAATGACATTAAAGAATAAGAGAAACCAATTCCTTAAGGATTAAGACTTCAATTAGTAAGGATTAAAAACCTTCCCACGTCAATGGCCGAATGAACTGAAAGAATAAGAGAAACCAATTCCTTAAATAATAATACGACTTGCTTCCAATCAATGACTTCAAATGATCTAAAAAGAATAAATGGAAACCAATTCCTTAAGGATTAAGGCTTGCTAACCACGTCAGTAGTAAGATGAATTTTGGGAATAAAGAGAAACCAATTCCTTAAGTATTACGACTTGCTTCCAATCAATGGCTTAAAGATCTAAAAGAATAAATGGAAACCAATTCCTTAAGGATTAAGAGTTGCTTCCAATCAATGCCCAAATGAGCCTAAAGAATAAAAAGAAACCAATTCCTTAAGTATTACGACTTGCTTCCAATCAATGGCTTAAAGATCTAAAAGAATAAATGGAAACCAATTCCTTATGGATTAAGACTTGCTTCCAATCAATGGCCAAACGACATTAAAGAATAAAGAGAAACCAATTCCTTAAGGATTAAGACTTGCTTCAATTCCTTAAGGATTAAGACTTGCTTCCAATCAATGCCCAAATGAACCTAAAGAATAAAGAGAAACCAATTCCTAAAATATTACATTTTGCTTGTCAATGAGCGAATCTAAAAGAATAAATGGAAACCAATTCCTTAAGGATTAAGACTTGCTTCCAATCAATGGCCAAATGAACTTAAAGAATAAAGAGAAACCAATTCCTTAAGGATTAAGACTTGCTTCCAATCAATTGCCAAATGAACGTAAAGAGTAAACAGACTTGCGGCCAATCAATGACCAAATTAACTTAAAGAATAAAGAGAAACCAATTCCTTATGGATTAAGACTTGCTGTCAGTAGCCAAAATGACATTAAAGAATAAAGAGAAACTTGCTTCAAATTAAGACAATGGCCAAAAGCGACATTAAAGAATAAAGAGAAACAAATTCGCCCAGGATTAAAACTTGCTTCAAATCAATGCCCAAATGAACCTAAAGAATAAAGAGAAATCATTTCATGGGATTAGAACACAACGCGTCGGTGCCAAATTAACGTAAAATCATAGACTTACTGCCAATCAATGACCAAATGAACTTAAAGAATAAAGAGACACCAATTCCTTATGGATTAAGACTTGCTTCCAATCAATGGCCAAATGACATTAAAGAATAAAGAGAAACCAAATTCGCCAGGATTAAGATTTGCTTCCAATCAATGGCCGAATGAACCTAAAGAATAAAGAGAAACCAATTCCTTAAGGATTAAGACTTGCTTCCAATCAATGGCTGAACTAAAGAATAAAGAAAGATTAAGACTTGCTTCCAATCAATGGCCAAATGAACTTAAAGAATAAAGAGAAACCAATTCCTTAAGGATTAAGACTTGCTTCCAATCAATGGCCAAATGAACTTAAAGAATAAAGAGAAACCAATTCCTTGCTTGCTTCCAATCAATGGCCAAATGAACTTAAAGAATAAAGAGAAACCAATTCCTTAAGGATTAAGACTTGCTTCCAATCAATGGCCAAATGAACTTAAAGAATAAAGAGAAACCAATTCCTTAAGGATTAAGACTTGCTTCCAATCAATGGCCAAATGAACTAAAAGAATAAAGAGAAACCAATTCCTTAAGGATTAAGACTTGCTTCCAATCAATGGCCAAATGAACTAAAGGATAGAGAGAATGCAATTCATTATGGATTAAGACTTGATTCCAATCAATGGCCAAATGAACTTAAAGAATAAAGAGAAACCAATTCCTTAAGGATTAAGACTTGCTTCCAATCAATGGCAAATCGAACTTAAAGAAGAAAGAGAAACCAATTCCTTAAGGATTAAGACTTGCTTCCAATCAATGGCCAAATGAACTTAAAGAATAAAGAGAAACCAATTCCTTAAGGATTAAGACTTGCTTCCAATCAATGGCCAAATGAACTTAAAGAATAAAGAGAAACCAATTCCTTAAGGATTAAGACTTGCTTCCAATCAATGGCCAAATGAACTAAAAGAATAAAGAGAAACCAATTCCTTAAGGATTAAGACTTGCTTCCAATCAATGGCCAAATGAACTTAAAGAATAAAGAGAAACCAATTCCTTAAGGATTAAGACTTGCTTCCAATCAATGGCCAAATGAACTTAAAGACTTCTTCAAATCAATGGCCAAATGAACTAAAGAATAAAGAGAAACCAATTCCTTAAGGATTAAGACTTGCTTCCAATCAATGGCCAAATGAACTAAAGAATAAAGAGAAACCAATTCCTTAAGGATTAAGACTTGCTTCCAATCAATGGCCAAATGAACTTAAAGAATAAAGAGAAACCAATTCCTTAAGGATTAAGACTTGCTTCCAATCAATGGCCAAATGAACCTAAAGAATAAAGAAAACCAATTCCTTAGACTTGCTTCCAATCAATGGCCAAATGAACTTAAAGAATAAAGAGAAACCAATTCCTTAAGGATTAAGACTTGCTTCCAATCAATGGCCAAATGAACCTTAAAGAATAAAGATTAAGACTTGCTTCCAATCAATGGCCAAATGAACTAAAGAATAAAGAGAAACCAATTCCTTAAGGATTAAGACTTGCTTCCAATCAATGGCCAAATGAACTTAAAGAATAAAGAGAAACCAATTCCTTAAGGATTAAGACTTGCTTCCAATCAATGGCCAAATGAACTAAAGAATAAAGAGAAACCAATTCCTTAAGGATTAAGACTTGCTTCCAATCAATGGCCAAATGAACTAAAGAATAAAGAGAAACCAATTCCTTAAGGATTAAGACTTGCTTCCAATCAATGGCCAAATGAACTAAAGAATAAAGAGAAACCAATTCCTTAAGGATTAAGACTTGATTCCAATAAATGGCCAAAAGAACTTAAAAAAGAATGAGAAACCAATTCCTTAAGGATTAAGACTTGCTTCCAATCAATGGCCAAATGAACTTAAAGAATAAAGAGAAACCAATTCCTTAAGGATTAAGACTTGCTTCCAATCAATGGCCAAATGAACTTAAAGAATAAAGAGAAACCAATTCCTTAAGGATTAAGACTTGCTTCCAATCAATGGCCAAATGAACTTAAAGAATAAAGAGAAACCAATTCCTTAAGGATTAAGACTTGCTTCCAATCAATGGCCAAATGAACTAAAGAATAAAGAGAAACCAATTCCTTAAGGATTAAGACTTGCTTCCAATCAATGGCCAAATGAACTTAAAGAATAAAGAGAAACCAATTCCTTAAGGATTAAGACTTGCTTCCAATCAATGGCCAAATGAACTTAAAGAATAAAGAGAAACCAATTCCTTAAGGATTAAGACTTGCTTCCAATCAATGGCCAAATGAACTAAAGAATAAAGAAACCAATTCCTTAAGGATTAAGACTTGCTTCCAATCAATGGCCAAATGAACTTAAAGAATAAAGAGAAACCAATTCCTTAAGGATTAAGACTTGCTTCCAATCAATGGCCAAATGAACTAAAGAATAAAGAGAAACCAATTCCTTAAGGATTAAGACTTGCTTCCAATCAATGGCCAAATGAACTTAAAGAATAAAGAGAAACCAATTCCTTAAGGATTAAGACTTGCTTCCAATCAATGGCCAAATGAACTTAAAGAATAAAGAAACCAATTCCTTAAGGATTAAGACTTGCTTCCAATCAATGGCCAAATGATAAAGAATAAAGAGAAACCAATTCCTTAAGGATTAAGACTTGCTTCCAATCAATGGCCAAATGAACTTAAAGAATAAAGAGAAACCAATTCCTTAAGGATTAAGACTTGCTTCCAATCAATGGCAAATGAACTAATAAAGAGAAACCAATTCCTTAAGGATTAAGACTTGCTTCCAATCAATGGCCAAATGAACTTAAAGAATAAAGAAAACCAATTCCTTAAGGATTAAGACTTGCTTCCAATCAATGGCCAAATGAACTTAAAGAATAAAGAGAAACCAATTCCTTAAGGATTAAGACTTGCTTCCAATCAATGGCCAAATGAACTTAAAGAATAAAGAAACCAATTCCTTAAGTATTAAGACTTGCTTCCAATCAATGGCCAAATGAACTTAAAGAATAAAGAGAAACCAATTCCTTAAGGATTAAGACTTGCTTCCAATCAATGGCCAAATGAATTAAAGAATAAAGGATTAAGACTTGCTTCCAATCAATGGCCAAATGAACTTAAAGAATAAAGAGAAACCAATTCCTTAAGGATTAAGACTTGCTTCCAATCAATGGCCAAATGAACTTAAAGGATAAAGAGAAACCAATTCATTAAGGATTAAGACTTGCTTCCAATCAATGGCCAAATGAACTTAAAGAATAAAGAGAAACCAATTCCTTAAGGATTAAGACTTGCTTCCAATCAATGGCCAAATGAACTAAAGAATAAAGAGAAACCAATTCCTTAAGGATTAAGACTTGCTTCCAATCAATGGCCAAATGAACTAAAGAAAAAGAAAATTAATTCCTTAAGGATTAAGACTTGCTTCCAATCAATGGCCAAATGAACTTAAAGAATAAAGAGAAACCAATTCCTTAAGATTAAGACTTGCTTCCAATCAATGGCCAAATGAACTAAAAGAATAAAGAGAAACCAATTCCTTAAGGATTAAGACTTGCTTCCAATCAATGGCCAAATGAACTTAAAGAATAAAGAGAAACCAATTCCTTAAGGATTAAGACTTGCTTCCAATCAATGGCCAAATGAACTTAAAGAATAAAGAAAACCAATTCCTAAGACTTGCTTCCCAATCAATGGCCAAATGAACTTAAAGAATAAAGAGAAACCAATTCCTTAAGGATTAAGACTTGCTTCCAATCAATGGCCAAATGAACTTAAAGAATAAAGAGAAACCAAGAGATTAAGACTTGCTTCCAATCAATGGCCAAATGAACACTTAAAGAATAAAGAAACCAATTCCTTAAGGATTAAGACTTGCTTCCAATCAATGGCCAAATGAACTTAAAGAATAAAGAGAAACCAATTCCTTAAGGATTAAGACTTGCTTCCAATCAATGGCCAAATGAACTAAAAGAATAAATGAAACCAATTCCTTAAGGATTAAGACTTGCTTCCAATCAATGGCCAAATGAACTTAAAGAATAAAGAGAACCAATTCCTTAAGGATTAAGACTTGCTTCCAATCAATGGCCAAATGAACTTAAAGAATAAAGAGAAACCAATTCCTTAAGGATTAAGACTTGCTTCCAATCAATGGCCAAATGAACTTAAAGAATAAAGAGAAACCAATTCCTTAAGGATTAAGACTTGCTTCCAATCAATGGCCAAATGAACTTAAAGAATAAAGAGAAACCAATTCCTTAAGGATTAAGACTTGCTTCCAATCAATGGCCAAATGAACTTAAAGAATAAAGAGAAACCAATTCCTTAAGGATTAAGACTTGCTTCCAATCAATGGCCAAATGAACTTAAAGAATAAAGAGACCAATTGGATTAAGACTTGCTTCAATCAATGGCCAAATGAACTTAAAGAATAAAGAGAAACCAATTCCTTAAGGATTAAGACTTGCTTCCAATCAATGGCCAAATGAATTAAAGAATAAAGATTAAGACTTGCTTCCAATCAATGGCCAAATGAACTTAAAGAATAAAGAGAAACCAATTCCTTAAGGATTAAGACTTGCTTCCAATCAATGGCCAAATGAACTAAAAGAATAAAGAGAAACCAATTCCTTAAGGATTAAGACTTGCTTCCAATCAATGGCCAAATGAACTTAAAGAATAAAGAGAAACCAATTCCTTAAGGATTAAGACTTGCTTCCAATCAATGGCCAAATGAACTTAAAGAATAAAGAGAAACCAATTCCTTAAGGATTAAGACTTGCTTCCAATCAATGGCCAAATGAACTTAAAGAATAAAGAGAAACCAATTCCCTAAGGATTAAGACTTGCTTCCAATCAATGCCCAAATGAACTTAAAGAATAAAGAGAAACCAATTCCTTAAGGATTAAGACTTGCTTCCAATCAATGGCCAAATGAACTTAAAGAATAAAGAGAAACCAATTCCTTAAGGATTAAGACTTGCTTCCAATCAATGGCCAAATGAACTAAAGAATAAAGAGAAACCAATTCCTTAAGGATTAAGACTTGCTTCCAATCAATGGCCAAATGAACTTAAAGAATAAAGAGAAACCAATTCCTTAAGGATTAAGACTTGCTTCCAATCAATGGCCAAATGAACTTAAAGAATAAAGAGAAACCAATTCCTTAAGGATTAAGACTTGCTTCCAATCAATTGCCAATCAATGGCCAAATGAA
>JAVHNN010000484.1:0-43489 GCA_031439585.1 Pterocarpus macrocarpus
CTTTGGTTAATTTGGTTTCTCTTTGTGTAATTTAAGTTCTTTTGGATATTGATTGAAAGCAAGTCTTAATCTTAATTGGTTTCTCTTTGTACTTTAAGTTCTTTTGAATTGAAAGGTTTCTTAATGAATTGGTTTTCTTTGTAATTTAAGTTCTTTTGGATATTGATTGAAAGCAAGTCTTAATCCTTGATGAATTGGTTTCTTTAAGTAATTTAAGTTCTTTTGGATATTGATTTGTCTTAAGTTCTTTTGGCTTAATGAATTGGTTTCTTTTTGTAATTTAAGTTCTTTTGGATATTGATTGTAAGCAAGTCTTAATCCTTAATGAATCGGTTTCTTTTTACAATTTAAGGTCTTTTGGATATTGATTGAATGCAAGTCTTAATCCTTGATGAATTGGTTTCTTTTTGTAATTTAAGTTCTTTTGGAGATTGATTGGAAGCAAGTCTTAATCCTTGATGAATTGGTTTCTCATTCTTCTTTAAGTTCTTTTGGCCATTGATTGAAATCAAGTCTTAATCCGTAATGAATTGGTTTCTCTTTGTAATTTAAGTTCTTTTGGATATTGATTGAATGCAAGTCTTAATCCTTGATGAATTGGTTTCTCTTTGTTCTTTAAGTTCTTATGGAGATTGATTGGAAGTAAGTCTTAATCCTTGATGAATTGGTTTCTTTTTGTAATTTAAGTTCTTTTGGATTTGATTGAAAGCAAGTCTTAATCCTTGATGAATTGGTTTCTCTTTGTAATTTAAGTTCTTTTGGATATTGATTGAAAGCAAGTCTTAATCCTTGATGAATTGGTTTCTCTTTGTAATTTAAGTTCTTTTGGATATTGATTGGAAGCAAGTCTTAATCCTTAAAGAATTGGTTTCTATTTGTAATTTAAGTTCTTTTGGATATTGATTGAATGCAAGTCTTAATCCTTGATGAATTGGTTTCTTTTTGTAATTTAAGTTCTTTTGGCCGTTGATTGAAAGCAATTATTAATCCTTAAGGAATTGCTTTCTCTTTGTAATTTAAGTTCTTTTGGATATTGATTGAAAGCAAGTCTTAATCCTTAATGAATTGGTTTCTCTTTGTAATTTAAGTTCTTTTGGATATTGATTGAAAGCAAGGTTTCTCTTTGTAATTTAAGTTCTTTTGGATATTGATTGAAAGCAAGTGTTAATCCTTGATGAATTGGTTTCTCTTTGTAATTTAAGTTCTTTTGGATATTGATTGAAAGCAAGTCTTCATCCTTGATGAATTGGTTTCTCTTTGTACTTTAAGTTCTTTTGGATATTGATTGAAACCATGTCTTAAGCCTTAAAGAATTGGTTTCTCTTTGTAATTTAAGTTCTTTTGGATATTGATTGAAAGCAAGTCTTAATCCTTGATGAATTGGTTTCTTTTTGTAATTTAAGTTGTTTTGGATATTGATTGAATGCAAGTATTAATCCTTGACGAATTGGTTTCTCTTTGTAATTTAAGTTCTTTTGGATATTGATTGAATGCAAGTCTTAATCCTTAATGAATTGGTTTCTCTTTGTAATTTAAGTTCTTTTGGATGTTGATTGAAAGCAAGTCTTAATCCTTGATGACTTGGTTTCTCTTTGTATTTTAATTTCTCTTGGATATTGATTGAAAGCAAGTCTTAATCCTTGGTGAATTGGTTTCTCTTTGTAATTTAAGTTCTTTTGGATATTGATTGAAAGCAAGTCTTAATCCTTGATGAATTGGTTTCTCTTTGTACTTTAAGTTCTCTTGGATATTGACTGAAAGCAAGTCTTAATCCTTGATGAATTGGTTTCTCTTTGTAATTTAAGTTCTTTTGGATATTGATTGAAAGCAAGTCCTAATCCTTAATGAATTGGTTTCTCTTTGTAATTTAAGATATTGATTGAAGGCAAGTCTTAATCCTTGGTGAATTGGTTTCTCTTTGACCTTTAAATTCTTTCGGAGATTGATTGAAAGCAAGTCTTAATCTTTATGGAATTGGTTTCTCTTTAAGGTTTAAGTTCTTTTGGAAATTGATTGGAAGCGAGTTTTAATCCTTGATGAATTGGTTTCTCTTCGTAATTTAAGTTCTTTTCGACATTGATTGGAAGCAAGTCTTAATCCTTGATGAATTGGTTTCTCTTTGTTCTGTAAGTTCTTTTGGAGATTGATTGCAAGCAAGTCTTAATCCTTGATGAATTGGTTTCTTTTTGTAATTTAAGTTCTTTTGGATATTGATTGAACGCACGTCTTAATCCTTGATGAATTGGTTTCTCTTTGTAATTTAAGTTCTTTTGGATAATGATTGAAAGCAAGTCTTAATCCTTAATGAATTGGTTTCTTTTTGTAATTTAAGTTCTTTTGGATATTGATTGAAAGCAAGTCTTAATCCTTGATGAATTGGTTTCTCTTTGTACTTTAAGTTCTCTTGGATATTGATTGAAAGCAAGTCTTAATCCTTGATGAATTGGTTTCCTTTTGTAATTTAAGTTCTTTTGGATATTGATTGAAAGCTATTCTTAATCCTTGATGAATTGGTTTCTCTTTGTTGTTTAAGTTCTTTTGGATATTGATTGAATGCAAGTCTTAATCCTTAAGGAATTGGTTTCTCTTTGTAATTTAAGTTCTTTTGGATATTGATTGAAAGCAAGTCTTAATCTTTGATGAATTGGTTTCCTTTTGTAATTTAAGTTTTTTGGATATTGATTGGAAGCAAGTCTTAATCCTTGATGAATTGGTTTCTCTTTGTAATTTAAGTTCTTTTGGATATTGATTGAAAGCAAGTCTTAATCCTTGATGAATTGGTTTCTCTTTGTAATTTAAGTTCTTTTGGATATTGATTGAAAGCAAGTCTTAATCCTTGATGAATTGGTTTCTCTTTGTAATTTAAGTTCTTTTGGATATTGATTGAAAGCAAGTCTTAATCCTTGATGAATTGGTTTCTCTTTGTAATTTAAGTTCTTTTGGATATTGATTGAAAGCAAGTCTTAATCCTTAATGAATTGGTTTCTCTTTGTAATTTAAGTTCTTTTGGATATTGATTGAAAGCAAGTCTTAATCCTTGATGAATTGGTTTCTCTTTGTAATTTAAGTTCTTTTGGATATTGATTGAAAGCAAGTCTTAATCCTTGATGAATTGGTTTCTCTTTGTAATTTAAGTTCTTTTGGATATTGATTGAAAGCAAGTCTTAATCCTTGATGAATTGGTTTCTCTTTGTAATTTAAGTTCTTTTGGATATTGATTGAAAGCAAGTCTTAATCCTTGATGAATTGGTTTCTCTTTGTAATTTAAGTTCTTTTGGATATTGATTGAAAGCAAGTCTTAATCCTTGATGAATTGGTTTCTCTTTGTTCTTTAAGTTCTTTTGGATATTGATTGAAAGCAAGTCTTAATCCTTAATGAATTGGTTTCTCTTTGTAATTTAAGTTCTTTTGGATATTGATTGAAAGCAAGTCTTAATCCTTGATGAATTGGTTTCTCTTTGTAATTTAAGTTCTTTTGGATATTGATTGAAAGCAAGTCTTAATCCTTGATGAATTGGTTTCTCTTTGTAATTTAAGTTCTTTTGGATATTGATTGAAAGCAAGTCTTAATCCTTGATGAATTGGTTTCTCTTTGTAATTTAAGTTCTTTTGGATATTGATTGAAAGCAAGTCTTAATCCTTGATGAATTGGTTTCTCTTTGTAATTTAAGTTCTTTTGGATATTGATTGAAAGCAAGTCTTAATCCTTGATGAATTGGTTTCTCTTTGTCATTTAAGTTCTTTTGGCTATTGATTGAAAGCAAGTCTTAGTCCTTAATGAATTGGTTTCTCTTTGTAATTTAAGTTCTTTTCGATATTGATTGAAAGCAAGTCTTAATCCTTGATGAATTGGTTTCTCTTTGTAATTTAAGTTCTTTTGGATATTGATTGAAAGCAAGTCTTAATCCTTAATGAATTGGTGTCTTTTTTGTAATTTAAGTTCTTTTGGATATTGATTGGTAGCAAGTCTAAATCCATGGAGAATTGGTTTCTCTTTGTAATTTAAGTTCTTTTGGATATTGAATGGAAGCAAGTCTTAATCCTTAAGGAATTGGTTTCTCTTTGTAATTTAAGTTCTTTTGGATATTGATTGAATGCAAGTCTTAATCCTTAATGAATTGGTTTCTTTTTGTAATTTAAGTTCTTTTGGATATTGATTGAAAGCAAGTCTTAATCCTTGATGAATTGGTTTCTCTTTGTTCGTTAAGTTCTTTTGGATATTGACTGAATGCAAGTCTTAATCCTTAATGAATTGGTTTCTTTTTGTAATTTAAGTTCTTTTGGCCATTGATTGAATGCAAGTCTTAATCCTTGATTAATTGGTTTCTCTTTGTAATTTAAGTACTTTTGGATATTGATTGAAAGCAAGTGTTCATCCTTGATGAATTGGTTTCTCTTTGTAATTTAAGTTCTTTTGGATATTGATTGGTAGCAAGTCTTAATCCTTGATGAATTGGTTTCTCTTTGTTCTTTAAATTCTTTTGGCCATTGATTGAAAGCAAGTATTAATCCTTAAGGAATTGTTTTTTCTTTGTAATTTAAGTTCTTTTGGATATTGATTGAATGCAAGTCTTAATCCTTGATGAATTGGTTTCTCTTTGTAATTTAAGTTCTTTTGGATATTGATTGAAAGCAAGTCTTAATCCTTGATGAATTGGTTTCTTTTTGTAATTTAAGTTCTTTTGGATATTGATTGGAAGCAAGTCTTAATCCTTGATGAATTGGTTTCTCTTTGTAATTTAAGTTCTTTTGGATATTGATTGAAAGCAATTATTAATCCTTAAGGAATTGGTTTCTCTTTGTAATTTAAGTTCTTTTGGATATTGATTGAAAGCAAGTCTTAATCCTTAATGAATTGGTTTCTTTTTGTAATTTAAGTTCTTTTGGATATTGATTGGAAGCAAGTCTTAATCCTTGATGAATTGGTTTCTCTTTGTTCTTTAAGTTCTTTTGGATATTGATTGAAAGCAAGTCTTAATCCTTAATGAATTGGTTTCTTTTTGTAATTTAAGTTCTTTTGGATATTGATTGAATGCAAGTCTTAATCCTTAATGAATTGGTTTCTCTTTGTAATTTAAGTTCTTTTGGATATTGATTGAAAGCAAGTCTTAGTCCTTAATGACTTGGTTTCTCTTTGTAATTTAAGTTCTTTTGGATATTGATTAAAAGCAAGTATTAATCCTTAAGGAATTAGTTTCTCTTTGTAAGTTAAGTTCTTTTGGATATTGATTGAAAGCAAGTCTTCGTCCTTGACGAATTGGTTTCTCTTCGTACTTTAAGTTATTTTGGCCATTGATTGAAAGCAAGTCTTAATCCTTGGTGAATTGGTTTCTCTTCGTAATTTAAGTTCTTTTGGATATTGATTGAAAGCAAGTCTTAATCCTTAATGAATTGGTTTCTTTTTGTAATTTAAGTTCTTTTGGATATTGATTGTAAACATGTCTTAATCCTTAATGAATTGGTTTCTCTTTGTAATTTAAGTTCTTTTGGATATTGATTGAAAGCAAGTCTTAATCCTTGATGAATTGGTTTCTCATTGTTCTTTAAGTTCTTTTGGATATTGATTGAACGCAAGTGTTAATCCTTGATAAATTGGTTTCTCTTTGTAATTTAAGTTCTTTCGGAGATTGATTGAAAGCAAGTCTTAATCCTTAATGAATTGGTTTCTTTTTGTAATTTAAGTTCTTTTGGATATTGATTGGAAGCAAGTCTTAATCCTTGATGAATTGGTTTCTCTTTTGTAATTTAAGTTCTTTTGGATATTGATTGAAAGCAAGTCTTAATCCTTGATGAATTGGTTTCTCTTTGTAATTTAAGTTCTTTTGGATAATGATTGAAAGCAAGTCTTAATCCTTAATGAATTGGTTTCTTTTTGTAATTTAAGTTCTTTTGGATATTGATTGAACGCAAGTCTTAATCCTTGATGAATTGGTCTCTCTTTGTAATTTAAGGTCTTTTGGATATTGATTGAAAGCAAGTCTTAATCCTTAACGAATTGGTTTCTCTTTGTAATTTAAGTTCTTTTGGATAATGATTGAAAGCAAGTCTTAATCCTTAATGAATTGGTTTCTTTTTGTAATTTAAGTTCTTTTGGATATTGATTGAATGCAAGTCTTAATCCTTGATGAATTGGTTTCTCTTTGTAATTTAAATTCTTTTGGATATTGATTGGAGGCAAGTCTTCATCCTTGATGAATTGGTTTCTCTTTGTTCTTTAAGTTCTTTTGGAGATTGACTGGAAGTAAGTCTTAGTCCTTAATGAATTGGTTTCTCTTTGTAATTTAAGTTCTTTTGGATAATGATTGAAAGCAAGTCTTAATGCTTGATGAATTGGTTTTTCTTTGTACTTTAAGTTCCCTTGGATATTGACTGAAAGCAAGTCTTAATCCTTGATGAATTGGTTTCTCTTTGTTTTTTAAGTTCTTTTGGATATTGATTGAAAGCAAGTCTTAATCCTTAATGAATTGGTTTCTCTTTGTAATGTAAGTTCTCTTGGATATTGATTGAAAGCAAGTCTTAATCCTTAATGAATTGGTTTCTCTTTTGTAATTTAAGTTCTTTTGGATATTGATTGAAAGCAAGTCTTAATCCTGGATGAATTGGTTTCTCTTTGTAATTTAAGTTCTTTTGGATATTGATTGAAAGCAAGTCTTAATCCTTGATGAATTGGTTTCTCTTTGTACATTAAGTTCTTTTGGATATTGATTGAAAGCAAGTCTTAGTCCTTGATGAATTGGTTTCTCTTTGTAATTT
The DNA here is from genome assembly GCA_031439585.1 of Pterocarpus macrocarpus. Lineage (NCBI taxonomy): Eukaryota > Viridiplantae > Streptophyta > Magnoliopsida > Fabales > Fabaceae > Pterocarpus > Pterocarpus macrocarpus. Next base: position 6,754 of record JAVHNN010000484.1, read on the forward strand.
AAGTTCTTTTGGATATTGATTGGAAGCAAGTCTTAATCCTTGATGAATTGGTTTCTTTTTGTAATTTAAGTTCTTTTGGATATTGATTGAATGCAAGTCTTAATCCTTAATGAATTGGTTTCTCTTTGTAATTTAAGTTCTTTTGGATATTGATTGAAAGCAAGTCTGAGTCCTTAATGAATTGGTTTCTCTTTGTAATTTAAGTTCTTTTGGATATTGATTGAAAGCAAGTCTTAATCCTTGATGAATTGGTTTCCCTTTGACCATTAAGTTCTTTTGGAGATTGATTGGAAGCAAGTCTTAATCCTTAATGAATTGGTTTCTTTTTGTAATTTAAGTTCTTTTGGATATTGATTGAAAGCAAGTCTTAATCCTTGATGAATTGGTTTCCCTTTGTAATTTAAGTTCTTTTGGATATTGATTGAAAGCAAGTCTTAATCCTTGATGAATTGGTTTCTCTTTGTCCTTTAAGTTCTTTTGGAGATTGATAGAAAGCAAGTCTTAATCCTTAATGAATTGGTTTCTTTTTGTAATTTAAGTTCTTTTGGATATTGATTGAATGCAAGTCTTAATCCTTGATGAATTGGTTTCTCTTTGTTCTTTAAGTTCTTTTGGCAATAGATTGAAAGCAAGTCTTAGTCGTTAATGAATTGGTTTCTTTTTGTAATTTAAGTTCTTTTGGATATTGATTGAATGCAAGTCTGAATCCTTGATGAATTGGTTTCTCTTTGTAATTTAAGTTCTTTTGGATAATGATTGAAAGCAAGTCTTAATCCTTAATGAATTGGTTTCTTTTTGTAATTTAAGTTCTTTTGGATATTGATTGAATGCAAGTCTTAATCCTTGATGAATTGGTTTCTTTTTGTAGTTTAAGTTCTTTTGGATATTGATTGAATGCAAGTCTTAATCCTTGATGAATTGGTTTCTCTTTGTAATTTAAGTTCTTTTGGATATTGATTGAAAGCAAGTCTTAGTCCTTAATGAATTGGTTTCTCTTTGTAATTTAAGTTCTTTTGGATATTGATTGAAAGCAAGTCTTAATCCTTGATGAATTGGTGTCTCTTTGTAATTTAAGTTCTTTTGGATATTGATTGGAAACAAGTCTTAATCCTTAATGAATTAGTTTCTCTTTGTAATTTAAGTTCTTTTGGATATCGATTGAAAGTAAGTCGTAATCCTTGATGAATTGGTTTCTCTTTGTACTTTAACTTCTCTTGGATATTGATTGAAAGCAAGTCTTAATCCTTGATGAATTGGTTTCTCTTTGTAATTTAAGTTCTTTTGGATATTGATTGAAAGCAAGTCTTAATCCTTGATGAATTGGTTTCTCTTTGTAATTTAAGTTCTTTTGGATATTGATTGAAAGCAAGTCTTAATCCTTGATGAATTGGTTTCTCTTTGTAATTTAAGTTCTTTTGGATATTGATTGAAAGCAAGTCTTAATCCTTAATGAATTGGTTTCTTTTGTAATTTAAGTTCTTTTGGATATTGATTGAAAGCAAGTCTTAATCCTTGATGAATTGGTTTCTTTTTGTTCTTTAAGCTCTTTTGGCCATTGATTGAAAGCAAGTCTTAGTCCTTAACGAATTGGATTCTCTTTGTAATTTAAGTTCTTTTGGATATTGATTGAAAGCAAGTCTTAATCCCTGATGAATTGGTTTCTCTTTGTAATTTAAGTTCTTTTGGATATCGATTGAAAGCAAGTCTTAATCCTTGATGAATTGGTTTCTCTTTGTACTTTAAGTTCTTTTGGATATTGATTGAAAGCAAGTCTTCATCGTTGATGAATTAGTTTCTTTTTGTAATTTAAGTTCTTTTGGATATTGATTGAAAGCAAGTCTTAATCTTTGATGAATTGGTTTCTCTTTGTAATTTAAGTTCTTTTGGATATTGATTGAATGCAAGTGTTAATCCTTGATGAATTGGTTTCTCTTTGTAATTTAAGTTCTTTCGGATATTGATTGAAAGCAAGTGTAAATCCTTGATGAATTGGTGTCTCTTTGTAATTTAAGTTCTTTTGGATATTGATTGGAAGCAAGTCTTAATCCTTAATGAATTGGTTTCTTTTTGTAATTTAAGTTCTTTTGGATATTGATTGGAAGCAAGTCTTAATCCTTGATGAATTGGATTCTCTTTGTAATTTAAGTTCTTTTGGATATTGATTGAAAGCAAGTGTTAATCCTTGATGAAATGGTTTCTCTTTGTACTTTAAGTTCCCCTGGATATTGATTGAAAGCAAGTCTTAGTCCTTAACGAATTGGTTTCTCTTTGTAATTTAAGTTCTTTTGGATATTGATTGAAAGTAAGTGTCAATCCTTAATGAATTGGTTTCTCTTTGTACTTTAAGTTCTTTTGGATATTGATTGAAAGCAAGTCTTAGTCCTTGATAAATTGGTTTCTCTTTGTAATTTAAGTTCTTTTGCATATTGATTGAACGCAAGTGTTAATCCTTGATGAATTGGTTTCTCTTTGTAATTTAAGTTCTTTTGGATATTGATTGAAAGCAAGTCTTAATCCTTGATGAATTGGTTTCTCTTTGTAATTTAAGTTCTTTTGGATATTGATTGAAAGCAAGTCTTAATCCTTAAGGAATTGGTTTCTCTTTGTAATTTAAGTTCTTTTTGATATTGATTCAAAGGAAGTCTTAATCCTTAATGAATTGGTTTCTTTTTGTAATTTAAGTTCTTTTGGGTATTGATTGAACACAAGTGTTAATCCTTGATGAATTGGTTTCTCTTTGTAATTTAAGTTCTTTTGGATATTGATTGAAAGCAAGTCTTAATCCTTGATGAATTGGTTTCTCTTTGTAATTTAAGTTCTTTTGGATATTGATTGAAAGCAAGTATTAATCCTTAAGGAATTGGTTTCTCTTTGTAATTTAAGTTCTTTTGGATATTGATTGAATGCAAGTCTTAATCCTTGATGAATTGGTTTCTCTTTGTGTCTTTAAGTTCCTTTTGGTATTGATTGGAATCAAGTCTTAATCCATAATGAATTGGTCTCTCTTTGTAATTTAAGTTCTTTTGGATATTGATTGAAAGCAAGTCTTAATCCTTAATGAATTGGCTTCTTTTTGTAATTTAAGTTCTTTTGGATATTGATTGAATGCAAGTCTTAATCCTTGATGAATTGGTTTCTCTTTGTGCTTTAAGTTCCTTTGGATATTGATTGAAAGCAAGTCTTAATCCTTGATGAATTCCTTTCTCTTTGTAATTTAAGTTCTTTTGGATATTGATTGGAAGCAAGTCTTAATCCTTAATGAATTGGTTTCTTTTTGTAACTTAAGTTCTTTTGGAGATTGATTGGAAGGAAGTCTTAATCCTTGATGAATTGGTTTCTCTTTGTAATTTAAGTTCTTTTGGATATTGATTGAAAGCAAGTCTTAATCCTTGATGAATTGGTTTCTCTTTGTAATTTAAGTTCTTTTGGATATTGATTGAAAGCAAGTCTTAATCCTTGATGAATTGGTTTCTTTGTAATTTAAGTTCTTTTGGATATTGATTGAAAGCAAGTCTTAGTCCTTGATGAATTGGTTTCTCTTTGTAATTTAAGTTCGTTTGGATATTGATTGAAAGCAAGTCTTAATCCTTGATGAATTGGTTTCTCTTTTGTAATTTAAGTTCTTTTGGCTATTGATTGAAATCAAGCCTTAATCCGTAATGAATTGGTTTCTCTTTGTAATTTAAGTTCTTTTGGATATTGATTGGAAGCAAGTCTTAATCCTTGATGAATTGGTTTCTCATTGTAATTTAAGTTCTTTTGGATATTGATTGTAAGCAAGTCTTAATCCTTGATGAATTGGTTTCTTTTTGTAATTTAAGTTCTTTTGGATATTGATTGAATGCAAGTCTTAATCCTTGATGAATTGGTTTCTCTTTGTAATTTAAGTTCTTTTGGTAATTGATTGGAAGTAAGTCTTAGTCCTTGATGAATTGGTTTCTCTTTGTAATTTAAGTTCTTTTGGATATTGATTGAAAGCAAGTCTTAATCCTTGATGAATTGGTTTCTCTTTGTAATTTAAGTTCTTTTGGATATTGATTGAAAGCAAGTCTTAATCCTTGATGAATTGGTTTCTCTTTGTAATTAAGTTCTTTTGGATATTGATTGAAAGCAAGTCTTAATCCTTGATGAATTGGTTTCTCTTTGTAATTTAAGTTCTTTTGGATATTGATTGAAAGCAAGTCTTAATCCTTAATGAATTGGTTTCTCTTTGTAATTTAAGTTCTTTTGGATATTGATTGAAAGCAAGTCTTAATCCTTGATGAATTGGTTTCTTTTTGTAATTTAAGTTCTTTTGGATATTGATTGAAAGCAAGTCTTAATCCTTGATGAATTGGTTTCTCTTTGTAATTTAAGTTCTTTTGGATATTGATTGAAAGCAAGTCTTAATCCTTGATGAATTGGTTTCTCTTTGTAATTTAAGTTCTTTTGGATATTGAATGAAAGCAAGTCTAAATCCTCGATGAATTGGTTTCTCTTTGTAATTTAAGTTCTTTTGGATATTGATTGAAAGCAAGTCTTAATCCTTAATGAATTGGTTTCTCTTTGTAATTTAAGTTCTTTTGGATATTGATTGAAAGCAAGTCTTAATCCTTGATGAATTGGTTTCTCTTTGTAATTTAAGTTCTTTTGGATATTGATTGAAAGCAAGTCTTAATCCTTAATGAATTGGTTTTCTTTGTAATTTAAGTTCTTTTGGATATTGAGTGAATGCAAGTCTTAATCCTTGATGAATTGGTTTCTCTTTGTAATTTAAGTTCTTTTGGATATTGATTGAAAGCAAGTCTTAATTCTTGATGAATTGGTTTCTTTGTAATTTAAGTTCTTTTGGATATTGATTGAAAGCAAGTCTTAATCCTTGATGAATTGGTTTCTCTTTGTAATTTAAGTTCTTTTGGATATTGATTGAAAGCAAGTCTTAATCCTTGATGAATTGGTTTCTTTGTAATTTAAGTTCTTTTGGATATTGATTGAAAGCAAGTCTTAATCCTTGATGAATTGGTTTCTCTTTGTAATTTAAGTTCTTTTGGATATTGATTGAAAGCAAGTCTTATTCCTTGATGAATTGATTTCTTTTTGTAATTTAAGTTCTTTTGGATATTGATTGGAAGCAAGTCTTAATCCTTAATGAATTGGTTTCTCCTTATAATTTAAGTTCTTTTGGATATTGATTGAATGCAAGTCTTAATCCTTGATGAATTGGTTTCTCCTTGTAATCTAAATTCTTTTGGATTTTGATTGAAAGCAAGTCTTAATCCTTGATGAATTGGTTTCTCTTTGTAATTTAAGTTCTTTTGGATATTGATTGAAAGCAAGTCTTAATCCTTGATGAATTGGTTTCTCCTTATAATTTAAGTTCTTTTGGATATTGATTGAAAACAAGTCTTAATCCTTGATGAATTCGTTTCTATTTGTACTTTAAGTTCTCTTGGATATTGATTGAAAGCAAGTTTTAATCCTTGATGAATTGGTTTCTCTTTGACCTTTAAGTTCTTTTGGATATTGATTGGAAGCAAGTCTTAATCCTTAATGAATTGGTTTCTCCTTATAATTTAAGTTCTTTTGGATATTGATTGAAAACAAGTCTTAATCCTTGATGAATTCGTTTCTCTTTGTAATTTAAGTTCTTTTGGATAATGATTGAGAGCAAGCCTTAATCCTTAATGAATTGGTTTCTTTTTGTAATTTAAGTTCTTTTGGATATTGATTGAATGCAGGTCTTAATCCTTGATGAATTGGTTTCTTTTTGAAGTTTAAGTTCTTTTGGCCATTGATTGAAAGCAAGTCTTAATCCTTGATGAATTGGTTTCTCTTTGTAATTTAAGTTCTTTTGGATATTGATTGAAATGCAAGTCTTAGTCCTTAATGAATTGGAATCTCTTTGTAAATTAAGTTCTTTTGGCCATTGATTGAAAGCAAGTCATAATCCTTAAGGAATTGGTTTCTCTTTGTAATTTAAGTTCTTTTGGATATTGATTGAAAGCAAGTCTTAATCCTTGATGAATTGGTTACTCTTTGTAATTTAAGTTCTTTTGGATATTGATTGAAAGCAAGTCTTAATCCTTGATGAATTGGTTTCTCTTTGTAATTTAAGTTCTTTTGGATATTGATTGAAAGCAAGTCTTAATCCTTGATGAATTGGTTTCTCTTTGTAATTTAAGTTCTTTTGGATATTGATTGAAAGCAAGTCTTAATCCTTGATGAATTGGTTTCTCTTTGTAATTTAAGTTCTTTTGGATATTGATTGAAAGCAAGTCTTAATCCTTGATGAATTGGTTTCTCTTTGTAATTTAAGTTCTTTTGGATATTGATTGAAAGCAAGTCTTAATCCTTGATGAATTGGTTTCTCTTTGTAATTTAAGTTCTTTTGGATATTGATTGAAAGCAAGTCTTAATCCTTGATGAATTGGTTTCTCTTTGTAATTTAAGTTCTTTTGGATATTGATTGAAAGCAAGTCTTAATCCTTGATGAATTGGTTTCTCTTTGTAATTTAAGTTCTTTTGGATATTGATTGAAAGCAAGTCTTAATCCTTGATGAATTGGTTTCTCTTTGTAATTTAAGTTCTTTTGGATATTGATTGAACGCAAGTGTTAATCCTTGATGAATTGGTTTCTCTTTATAATTTAAGTTCTTTTGGATATTGATTGAAAGCAAGTCTTAATCCTTAATGAATTGGTTTCTTTTTGTAATTTAAGTTCTTTTGGATATTGATTGAAAGCAAGTCTTAATCCTTGATGAATTGGTTTCTTTTTGTAATTTAAGTTCTTTTGGATTTGACTGAAAGCAAGCGTTAATCCTTCATGAATTGGTTTCTCTTTGTTCTTTAAGTTCTTTTGGATATTGATTGAAGGCAAGTATTAATTCTTAATGAATTGGTTTCTCTTTGTAATTTAAGTTCTTTTGGATATTGATTGAAAGCAAGTATTAATCCTTAAGGAATTGGTTTCTCTTTTTAATTTAAGTTCTTTTGGATATTGATTGAAAGCAAGTCTTAATCCTTAATGAATTGGGTTCTTTTTGTAATTTAAGTTCTTTTGGATATTGATTGAAAACAAGTCTTAATCCTTGATGAATTGGTTTCTCTTTGTAATTTAAGTTCCTTTGGATTTGATTGAATGAAAGTGTTAATCCTTGATGAATTGGTTTCTTTTGTAATTTAAGTTCTTTTGGATATTGATTGAAAGCAAGTCTTAATCCTTGATGAATTGGTTTCTCTTTGTAATTTAAGTTCTTTTGGATATTGATTGAAAGCAAGTCTTAATCCTTAATGAATTGGTTTCTTTTGTAATTTAAGTTCTTTTGGATATTGATTGAAAGCAAGTCTTAATCCTTGATGAATTGGTTTCTCTTTGTAATTTAAGTTCTTTTGGATATTGATTGAAAGCAAGTCTTAATCCTTGATGAATTGGTTTCTCTTTGTAATTTAAGTTCTTTTGGATATTGATTGAAAGCAAGTCTTAATCCTTGATGAATTGGTTTCTCTTTGTAATTTAAGTTCTTTTGGATATTGATTGAAAGCAAGTCTTAATCCTTGATGAATTGGTTTCTCTTTGTAATTTAAGTTCTTTTGGATATTGATTGAAAGCAAGTCTTAATCCTTGATGAATTGGTTTCTCTTTGTAATTTAAGTTCTTTTGGATATTGATTGAAAGCAAGTCTTAATCCTTGATGAATTGGTTTCTCTTTGTAATTTAAGTTCTTTTGGATATTGATTGAAAGCAAGTCTTAATCCTTGATGAATTGGTTTCTCTTTGTAATTTAAGTTCTTTTTGGATATTGATTGAAAGCAAGTCTTAATCCTTGAATGAATTGGTTTCTCTTTGTAATTTAAGTTCTTTTGGATATTGATTGAAAGCAAGTCTTAATCCTTGATGAATTGGTTTCTCTTTGTAATTTAAGTTCTTTTGGATATTGATTGAACGCAAGTGTTAATCCTTGATGAATTGGTTTCTCTTTGGAATTTAAGTTCTTTTGGATATTGATTGAACGCAAGTGTTAATCCTTGATGAATTGGTTTCTCTTTGTAATTTAAGTTCTTTTGGACATTGATTGAAAGCAAGTCTTAATCCTTAATGAATTGGTTTCTTTTTGTAATTTAAGTTCTTTTGGATATTGATTGAAAGCAAGTCTTAATCCTTGATGAATTGGTTTCTTTTTGTAATTTAAGTTCTTTTGGATATTGATTGGAAGCAAGTCTTAATCCTTAATGAATTGATTTCTCTTTGTAATTCAAGTTCTTTTGGATATTGATTGATAGAAAGTATTAATCCTTGATGAATTGGTTTCTTTTGTAATTTAAGTTCTTTTGGATATTGATTGAAAGCAAGTCTTAATCCTTGATGAATTGGTTTCTCTTTGTAATTTAAGTTCTTTTGGATATTGATTGAAAGCAAGTCTTAATCCTTGATGAATTGGTTTCTCTTTGTAATTTAAGTTCTTTTGGATATTGATTGAAAGCAAGTCTTAATCCTTGATGAATTGGTTTCTCTTTGTAATTTAAGTTCTTTTGGATATTGATTGAAAGCAAGTCTTAATCCTTGATGAATTGGTTTCTCTTTGTAATTTAAGTTCTTTTGGATATTGATTGAAAGCAAGTCTTAATCCTTGATGAATTGGTTTCTCTTTGTAATTTAAGTTCTTTTGGATATTGATTGAAAGCAAGTCTTAATCCTTGATGAATTGGTTTCTCTTTGTAATTTAAGTTCTTTTGGATATTGATTGAAAGCAAGTCTTAATCCTTGATGAATTGGTTTCTCTTTGTAATTTAAGTTCTTTTGGATATTGATTGAAAGCAAGTCTTAATCCTTGATGAATTGGTTTCTTTTGTAATTTAAGTTCTTTTGGATATTGATTGAAAGCAAGTCTTAATCCTTGATGAATTGGTTTCTCTTTGTAATTTAAGTTCTTTTGGATATTGATTGAAAGCAAGTCTTAATCTTTGATGAATTGGTTTCTCTTTGTAATTTAAGTTCTTTTGGATATTGATTGAATGCAAGTCTTAATCCTTGATGATATGGTTACTCTTTGTAAAATAAGTTCTTTTGGATATAGAATGAAAGCAAGTCTTAATCCTTGATGAAATTGTGTCTCTTAGTCCTTTAATTTCTTTTGGATATTGATTGAATGCAAGTCTTAATCCTTGATGAATTGGTTTCTCTTTGTACTTTAAGCTCTTTTGGATATTGATTGAAAGCAAGTCCTAATCCTTAATGAATTGGTTTCTCTTTGTAATTTAAGTTCTTTTGGATATTGATTGAAAGCAAGTCTGAATCCTTGAGGAATTGGTTTCTCTTTGTAATTTAAGTTCTTTTGGATATTGATTGAAAGCAAGTCTTAATCCTTGATGATTTGGTTTCTCTTTGTATTTAAGTGCTTTTGGAGATTGATTGGAAGCAAGTCTTAATCCTTGATGAATTGGTTTCTTTTTTGTAATTGAAGTTCTTTTGGATATTGATTGAGCGCAAGTCTTAGTCCTTGATGAATTGGTGTCTCTTTTGTAATTTAAGTTCTTTTGGATATTGATTGAAAGCAAGTCTTAATCCTTGATGAATTGGTTTCTTTTTGTAATTTAAGTTCTTTTGGATATTGATTGAAAGCAAGTCTTAATCCTTGATGAATTGGTTTCTTTTTGTAATTTAAGTTCTTTTGGATTTGACTGAAAGCAAGTCTTAATCCTTAACGAATTGGTTTGTGTTTGTAATTTAAGTTCTTTTGGATATTGATTGCAAGCAAGTCTTAATCCTTGATGAATTGGGTTCACTTTGTAATTTAAGTTCTTTTGGATATTGATTGAAAGCAAGTCTTAATCCTTGATGAATTGGTTTCTTTTGTAATTTAAGTTCTTTTGGATATTGATTGAAAGCAAGTCTTAATCCTTGATGAATTGGTTTCTCTTTGTAATTTAAGTTCTTTTGGATATTGATTGAAAGCAAGTCTTAATCTTTGATGAATTGGTTTCTCTTTGTAATTTAAGTTCTTTTGGATATTGATTGAATGCAAGTGTTAATCCTTGATGAATTGGTTTCTTTTTGTTTTTAAGTTCTTTTGGATATTGATTGAAAGCAAGTCTTAATCCTTGATGAATTGGTTTCTCTTTGTAATTTAAGTTCTTTTGGATATTGATTGAAAGCAAGTCTTAATCCTTAATGAATTGGTTTCTTTTGTAATTTAAGTTCTTTTGGATATTGATTGAAAGCAAGTCTTAATCCTTGATGAATTGGTTTCTCTTTGTAATTTAAGTTCTTTTGGATATTGATTGAAAGCAAGTCTTAATCCTTGATGAATTGGTTTCTCTTTGTAATTTAAGTTCTTTTGGATATTGATTGAAAGCAAGTCTTAATCCTTGATGAATTGGTTTCTTTTGTAATTTAAGTTCTTTTGGATATTGATTGAAAGCAAGTCTTAATCCTTGATGAATTGGTTTCTCTTTGTAATTTAAGTTCTTTTGGATATTGATTGAAAGCAAGTCTTAATCCTTAATGAATTGGTTTCTTTTGTAATTTAAGTTCTTTTGGATATTGATTGAAAGCAAGTCTTAATCCTTGATGAATTGGTTTCTCTTTGTAATTTAAGTTCTTTTGGATATTGATTGAAAGCAAGTCTTAATCCTTGATGAATTGGTTTCTCTTTGTAATTTAAGTTCTTTTGGATATTGATTGAAAGCAAGTCTTAATCCTTGATGAATTGGTTTCTCTTTGTAATTTAAGTTCTTTTGGATATTGATTGAAAGCAAGTCTTAATCCTTGATGAATTGGTTTCTCTTTGTAATTTAAGTTCTTTTGGATATTGATTGAAAGCAAGTCTTAATCCTTGATGAATTGGTTTCTCTTTGTAATTTAAGTTCTTTTGGATATTAATTGGAAGCAAGTCTTAATCCTTGATGAATTGGTTTCTCTTTGTAATTTAAGTTCTTTTGGATAACGATTGAAAGCAAGTCTTAATCCTTAATGAATTGGTTTCTTTTTGTAATTTAAGTTCTTTTGGATATTGATTGAAAGCAAGTCTTAATCCTTGATGAATTGGTTTCTCTTTGTAATTTAAGTTCTTTTGGATATTGATTGAAAGCAAGTCTTAATCCTTGATGAATTGGTTTCTTTTTGTAATTTAAGTTCTTTTGGATTTGACTGAAAGCAAGCGTTAATCCTTCATGAATTGGTTTCTCTTTGTTCTTTAAGTTCTTTTGGATATTGATTGAAAGCAAGTCTTAATCCTTGATGAATTGGTTTCTCTTTGTAATTTAAGTTCTTTTGGATATTGATTGAAAGCAAGTCTTAATCCTTGATGAATTGGTTTCTCTTTGTAATTTAAGTTCTTTTGGATATTGATTGAAAGCAAGTCTTAATCCTTGATGAATTGGTTTCTTTTGTAATTTAAGTTCTTTTGGATATTGATTGAAAGCAAGTCTTAATCCTTGATGAATTGGTTTCTCTTTGTAATTTAAGTTCTTTTGGATATTGATTGAAAGCAAGTCTTAATCCTTGATGAATTGGTTTCTCTTTGTAATTTAAGTTCTTTTGGATATTGATTGAAAGCAAGTCTTAATCCTTGATGAATTGGTTTCTCTTTGTAATTTAAGTTCTTTTGGATATTGATTGAAAGCAAGTCTTAATCCTTAATGAATTGGTTTCTTTTGTAATTTAAGTTCTTTTGGATATTGATTGAAAGCAAGTCTTAATCCTTGATGAATTGGTTTCTCTTTGTAATTTTAAGTTCTTTTGGATATTGATTGAAAGCAAGTCTTAATCCTTGATGAATTGGTTTCTCTTTGTAAATTTAAGTTCTTTTGGATATTGATTGAAAGCAAGTCTTAATCCTTGATGAATTGGTTTCTCTTTGTAATTTAAGTTCTTTTGGATATTGATTGAAAGCAAGTCTTAATCCTTAATGAATTGGTTTCTCTTTGTAATTTAAGTTCTTTTGGATATTGATTGAAAGCAAGTCTTAATCCTTAATGAATTGGATTCTTTTTGTAATTTAAGTTCTTTTGGATATTGATTGAAAGCAAGTCTTAATCCTTGTTGAATTGGTTTCTCTTTGTAATTTAAGTTCTTTTGGATATTGATTGAAAGCAAGTCTTAATCCTTGATGAATTGGTTTCTTTTGTAATTTAAGTTCTTTTGGATATTGATTGAAAGCAAGTCTTAATCCTTGATGAATTGGTTTCTCTTTGTAATTTAAGTTCTTTTCGATATTGATTGAAAGCAAGTCTTAATCCTTGATGAATTGGTTTCTTTTTGTAATTTAAGTTCTTTTGGATATTGATTGAAAGCAAGTCTTAATCCTTGATGAATTGGTTTCTTTTTGTAATTTAAGTTGTTTTGGACATTGATTGAAAGCAAGTATTAATCCTTAAAGAATTGGTTTCTCTTTGTAATTTAAGTTCTTTTGGATATTGATTGAAAGCAAGTGTTAATCCTTGATGAATTGGTTTCTTTTTGTAATTTAAGTTCTTTTGGATACTGATTGAAAGCAAGTGTTAATCCTTGATGAATTGGTTTCTCTTTGTAATTTAAGTTCTTTTGGCCATTGATTGAACTCAAGTCTTATTCCATCATCAATTGGTTTCTCTTTGTAATTTAAGTTCTTTTGGATATTGATTGAAAGCAAGTCTTAATCCTTGATGAATTGGTTTCTCTTTGTAATTTAAGTTCTTTTGGATATTGATTGAAAGCAAGTCTAAATCATTAATGAATTGGTTTCTTTTTGTAATTTAATTTCTTTTGGATACTGATTGAAAGCAAGTGTTAATCCTTGATGAATTAGTTTCTCTTTGTACTTTAAATTCCCTTGGATATTGATTGAAGCAAGTCTTAGTCCTTAATGAATTGGTTTCTCTTTGTAATTTAAGTTCTTTTGGATATTGATTGAAAACAAGTCTTAATCCTTGATGAATTGGTTTCTCTTTGTAATTTAAGTTCTTTTCGATATTGATTGAAAGCAAGTGTTAATCCTTGATGAATTGGTTTCTCTTTGTAATTTAAGTTCTTTTGGATATTGATTGAAAGCAAGTCTTAATCCTTGATGAATTGGTTTCTCTTTGTAATTTAAGTTCTTTTGGATATTGATTGAAAGCAAGTCTTAATCCTTGATGAATTGGTTTCTCTTTGTAATTTAAGTTCTTTTGGATATTGATTGAAAGCAAGTCTTAATCCTTGATGAATTGGTTTCTCTTTGTAATTTAAGTTCTTTTGGATATTGATTGAAAGCAAGTCTTAATCCTTGATGAATTGGTTTCTCTTTGTAATTTAAGTTCTTTTGGATATTGATTGAAAGCAAGTCTTAATCCTTGATGAATTGGTTTCTTTTTGTAATTTAAGTTCTTTTGGATTTGACTGAAAGCAAGTGTTAATCCTTGATGAATTGGTTTCTCTTTGTAATTTAAGTTCTTTTGGATATTGATTGAAAGCAAGTCTTAATCCTTGATGAATTGGTTTCTCTTTGTAATTTAAGTTCTTTTGGATATTGATTGAAAGCAAGTCTTAATCCTTGATGAATTGGTTTCTCTTTGTAATTTAAGTTCTTTTGGATATTGATTGAAAGCAAGTCTTAATCCTTGATGAATTGGTTTCTCTTTGTAATTTAAGTTCTTTTGGATATTGATTGAAAGCAAGTCTTAATCCTTGATGAATTGGTTTCTCTTTGTAATTTAAGTTCTTTTGGATATTGATTGAAAGCAAGTCTTAATCCTTGATGAATTGGTTTCTCTATGTAATATAAGTTCTGTTGGATATTGATTGAAAGCAAGTCTTAATCTTTGATGAATTGGTTTCTCTTTGTACTTTAAGTTCCCTTGGATATTGATTGAATGCAAGTCTTAATCCTTGATGAATTGGTTTCTCTTTGTAATTTAAGTTCATTTGGATTTGATTGAAAGCAAGCCTTGATCCTTGATGAATTGTTTTCTCTTTGATCTTTAAGTTCTTTTGGATATTGATTGAAAGCAAGTCTTAATCCTTGATGAATTGGTTTCTCTTTGTTCTTTAAGTTCTTTTGGATATTGATTGAAAGCAAGTCTTAATCCTTAATGAATTGGTTTCTTTTTGTAATTTAAGTTCTTTTGGATATTGATTGAAAGCAAGTCTTAATCCTTGATGAATTGGTTTCTCTTTGTTCTTTAAGTTCTTTTGGATATTGATTGAAAGCAAGTCTTAATCCTTGATGAATTGGTTTCTCTTTGTAATTTAAGTTCTTTTGGATATTGATTGAAAGCAAGTCTTAATCCTTGATGAATTGGTTTCTCTTTGTAATTTAAGTTCTTTTGGATATTGATTGAAAGCAAGTCTTAATCCTTGATGAATTGGTTTCTCTTTGTAATTTAAGTTCTTTTGGATATTGATTGAAAGCAAGTCTTAATCCTTGATGAATTGGTTTCTCTTTGTAATTTAAGTTCTTTTGGATATTGATTGAAAGCAAGTCTTAATCCTTGATGAATTGGTTTCTCTTTGTAATTTAAGTTCTTTTGGATATTGATTGAAAGCAAGTCTTAATCCTTGATGAATTGGTTTCTCTTTGTAATTTAAGTTCTTTTGGATATTGATTGAAAGCAAGTCTTAATCCTTGATGAATTGGTTTCTCTTTGTAATTTAAGTTCTTTTGGATATTGATTGAAAGCAAGTCTTAATCCTTGATGAATTGGTTTCTCTTTGTAATTTAAGTTCTTTTGGATATTGATTGAAAGCAAGTCTTAATCCTTGATGAATTGGTTTCTCTTTGTAATTTAAGTTCTTTTGGATATTGATTGAAAGCAAGTCTTAATCCTTGATGAATTGGTTTCTCTTTGTAATTTAAGTTCTTTTGGATATTGATTGAAAGCAAGTCTTAATCCTTGATGAATTGGTTTCTCTTTGTAATTTAAGTTCTTTTGGATATTGATTGAAAGCAAGTCTTAATCCTTGATGAATTGGTTTCTTTTTGTAATTTAAGTTCTTTTGGATATTGATTGAAAGCAAGTCTTAATCCTTGATGAATTGGTTTCTCTTTGTAATTTAAGTTCTTTTGGATATTGATTGAAAGCAAGTCTTAATCCTTGATGAATTGGTTTCTCTTTGTAATTTAAGTTCTTTTGGATATTGATTGAAAGCAAGTCTTAATCCTTGATGAATTGGTTTCTCTTTGTAATTTAAGTTCTTTTGGATATTGATTGAAAGCAAGTCTTAATCCTTGATGAATTGGTTTCTCTTTGTAATTTAAGTTCTTTTGGATATTGATTGAAAGCAAGTCTTAATCCTTGATGAATTGGTTTCTCTTTGTAATTTAAGTTCTTTTGGATATTGATTGAAAGCAAGTCTTAATCCTTGATGAATTGGTTTCTCTTTGTAATTTAAGTTCTTTTGGATATTGATTGAAAGCAAGTCTTAATCCTTGATGAATTGGTTTCTCTTTGTAATTTAAGTTCTTTTGGATATTGATTGAAAGCAAGTCTTAATCCTTGATGAATTGGTTTCTCTTTGTAATTTAAGTTCTTTTGGATATTGATTGAAAGCAAGTCTTAATCCTTGATGAATTGGTTTCTCTTTGTAATTTAAGTTCTTTTGGATATTGATTGAAAGCAAGTCTTAATCCTTGATGAATTGGTTTCTCTTTGTAATTTAAGTTCTTTTGGATATTGATTGAAAGCAAGTCTTAATCCTTGATGAATTGGTTTCTCTTTGTAATTTAAGTTCTTTTGGATATTGATTGAAAGCAAGTCTTAATCCTTGATGAATTGGTTTCTCTTTGTTCTTTAAGTTCTTTTGGATATTGATTGAAAGCAAGTCTTAATCCTTAATGAATTGGTTTCTCTTTGTAATTTAAGTTCTTTTGGATATTGATTGAAAGCAAGTCTTAATCCTTGATGAATTGGTTTCTCTTTGTAATTTAAGTTCTTTTGGATATTGATTGAAAGCAAGTCTTAATCCTTGATGAATTGGTTTCTCTTTGTAATTTAAGTTCTTTTGGATATTGATTGAAAGCAAGTCTTAATCCTTGATGAATTGGTTTCTCTTTGTAATTTAAGTTCTTTTGGATATTGATTGAAAGCAAGTCTTAATCCTTGATGAATTGGTTTCTCTTTGTAATTTAAGTTCTTTTGGATATTGATTGAAAGCAAGTCTTAATCCTTGATGAATTGGTTTCTTTTTGTAATTTAAGTTGTTTTGGATATTGATTGAAAGCAAGTCTTAATCCTTGATGAATTGGTTTCTCTTTGTAATTTAAGTTCTTTTGGATATTGATTGAAAGCAAGTCTTAATCCTTGATGAATTGGTTTCTCTTTGTAATTTAAGTTCTTTTGGATATTGATTGAAAGCAAGTCTTAATCCTTGATGAATTGGTTTCTCTTTGTAATTTAAGTTCTTTTGGATATTGATTGAAAGCAAGTCTTAATCCTTGATGAATTGGTTTCTTTTGTAATTTAAGTTCTTTTGGATATTGATTGAAAGCAAGTCTTAATCCTTAATGAATTGGTTTCTCTTTGTAATTTAAGTTCTATTGGATATTGATTGAAAGCAAGTCTTAATCCTTAATGAATTGGTTTCTTTTTGTAATTTAAGTTCTTTTGGATATTGATTGAATGCAAGTCTTAATCCTTGATGAATTGGTTTCTCTTTGTAATTTAAGTTCTTTTGGATATTGATTGAAAGCAAGTGTTAATCCTTGATGAATTGGTTTCTTTTTGTAATTTAAGTTCTTTTGGATATTGATTGAATGCAAGTCTTAATCCTTGATGAATTGGTTTCTGTTTGTAATTTAAGTTCTTTTGGATATTGATTGAAAGCAAGTCTTAATCCTTGATGAATTGGTTTCTCTTTGTAATTTAAGTTCTTTTGGATATTGATTGAAAGCAAGTCTTAATCCTTGATGAATTGGTTTCTTTTTGTAATTTAAGTTCTTTTGGATATTGATTGAAAGCAAGTCTTAATCCTTGATGAATTGGATTCTTTTTGTAATTTAAGTTCTTTTGGATATTGATTGAAAACAAGTCTTAGTCCTTAATGAATTGGTTTCTCTTTGTAATTTAAGTTCTTTTGGATATTGATTGAATGCAAGTCTTAATCCTTAATGAATTGGTTTCTTTTTGTAATTTAAGTTCTTTTGGATATTGATTGAAAGCAAGTCTTAATCCTTGATGAATTGGTTTCTCTTTGTAATTTAAGTTCTTTTGGATATTGATTGAAAGCAAGTCTTAATCCTTGATGAATTGGTTTCTTTTTGTAATTTAAGTTCTTTTGGATATTGATTGAAAGCAAGTCTTAATCCTTGATGAATTGGTTTCTTTTTGTAATTTAAGTTCTTTTGGATTTGACTGAAAGCAAGCGTTAATCCTTCATGAATTGGTTTCTCTTTGTTCTTTAAGTTCTTTTGGAGATTGATTGGAAGCAAGTCTTAATCCTTGATGAATTGGTTTCTCTTTGTAATTTAAGTTCTTTTGGATATTGATTGAAAGCAAGTCTTAATCCTTGATGAATTGGTTTCTCTTTGTAATTTAAGTTCTTTTGGATATTGATTGAAAGCAAGTCTTAATCCTTGATGAATTGGTTTCTCTTTGTAATTTAAGTTCTTTTGGATATTGATTGAAAGCAAGTCTTAATCCTTGATGAATTGGTTTCTCTTTGTAATTTAAGTTCTTTTGGATATTGATTGAAAGCAAGTCTTAATCCTTGATGAATTGGTTTCTTTTTGTAATTTAAGTTCTTTTGGATTTGACTGAAAGCAAGTGTTAATCCTTGATGAATTGGTTTCTCTTTGTAATTTAAGTTCTTTTGGATATTGATTGAAAGCAAGTCTTAATCCTTAATGAATTGGTTTCTCTTTGTAATTTAAGTTCTTTTGGATATTGATTGAAAGCAAGTCTTAATCCTTGATGAATTGGTTTCTCTTTGTAATTTAAGTTCTTTTGGATATTGATTGAAAGCAAGTCTTAATCCTTGATGAATTGGTTTCTCTTTGTAATTTAAGTTCTTTTGGATATTGATTGAAAGCAAGTCTTAATCCTTGATGAATTGGTTTCTCTTTGTAATTTAAGTTCTTTTGGATATTGATTGAAAGCAAGTCTTAATCCTTGATGAATTGGTTTCTCTTTGTAATTTAAGTTCTTTTGGATATTGATTGAAAGCAAGTCTTAATCCTTAATGAATTGGTTTCTCTTTGTAATTTAAGTTCTTTTGGATATTGATTGAAAGCAAGTCTTAATCCTTGATGAATTGGTTTCTCTTTGTAATTTAAGTTCTTTTGGATATTGATTGGAAGCAAGTCTTAATCGTTAATGAATTGGTTTCTTTTTGTAATTTAAATTCTTTTGGATATTGATTCAACGCAAGTCTTAATCCTTGATGAATTGGTTTCTCTTTGTAATTTAAGGTCTTTTAGATATTGATGGAAAACTATTCTTAATCCTTGATGAATTGGTTTCCCTTTGTACTGTAAGTTCTGTTGGATATTGATTGAAAGCAAGTCTTAATCCTTGATGAATTGGTTTCTCTTTGTAATTTAAGTTCTTTTGGATATTGATTGAAAGCAAGTCTTAATCCTTGATGAATTGGTTTCTCTTTGTAATTTAAGTTCTTTTGGATATTGATTGAAAGCAAGTCTTAATCCTTGATGAATTGGTTTCTCTTTGTAATTTAAGTTCTTTTGGATATTGATTGAAAGCAAGTCTTAATCCTTGATGAATTGGTTTCTCTTTGTAATTTAAGTTCTTTTGGATATTGATTGAAAGCAAGTCTTAATCCTTGATGAATTGGTTTCTCTTTGTAATTTAAGTTCTTTTGGATATTGATTGAAAGCAAGTCTTAATCCTTGATGAATTGGTTTCTCTTTGTAATTTAAGTTCTTTTGGATATTGATTGAAAGCAAGTCTTAATCCTTGATGAATTGGTTTCTCTTTGTAATTTAAGTTCTTTTGGATATTGATTGAAAGCAAGTCTTAATCCTTGATGAATTGGTTTCTCTTTGTAATTTAAGTTCTTTTGGATATTGATTGAAAGCAAGTCTTAATCCTTGATGAATTGGTTTCTCTTTGTAATTTAAGTTCTTTTGGATATTGATTGAAAGCAAGTCTTAATCCTTGATGAATTGGTTTCTCTTTGTAATTTAAGTTCTTTTGGATATTGATTGAAAGCAAGTCTTAATCCTTGATGAATTGGTTTCTCTTTGTAATTTAAGTTCTTTTGGATATTGATTGAAAGCAAGTCTTAATCCTTGATGAATTGGTTTCTCTTTGTAATTTAAGTTCTTTTGGATATTGATTGAAAGCAAGTCTTAATCCTTGATGAATTGGTTTCTTTTGTAATTTAAGTTCTTTTGGATATTGATTGAAAGCAAGTCTTAATCCTTGATGAATTGGTTTCTCTTTGTAATTTAAGTTCTTTTGGATATTGATTGAAAGCAAGTCTTAATCCTTGATGAATTGGTTTCTCTTTGTAATTTAAGTTCTTTTGGATATTGATTGAAAGCAAGTCTTAATCCTTGATGAATTGGTTTCTCTTTGTAATTTAAGTTCTTTTGGATATTGATTGAAAGCAAGTCTTAATCCTTGATGAATTGGTTTCTCTTTGTAATTTAAGTTCTTTTGGATATTGATTGAAAGCAAGTCTTAATCCTTGATGAATTGGTTTCTCTTTGTAATTTAAGTTCTTTTGGATATTGATTGAAAGCAAGTCTTAATCCTTGATGAATTGGTTTCTTTTGTAATTTAAGTTCTTTTGGATATTGATTGAAAGCAAGTCTTAATCCTTGATGAATTGGTTTCTCTTTGTAATTTAAGTTCTTTTGGATATTGATTGAAAGCAAGTCTTAATCCTTGATGAATTGGTTTCTCTTTGTAATTTAAGTTCTTTTGGATATTGATTGAAAGCAAGTCTTAATCCTTGATGAATTGGTTTCTCTTTGTAATTTAAGTTCTTTTGGATATTGATTGAAAGCAAGTCTTAATCCTTGATGAATTGGTTTCTCTTTGTAATTTAAGTTCTTTTGGATATTGATTGAAAGCAAGTCTTAATCCTTGATGAATTGGTTTCTCTTTGTAATTTAAGTTCTTTTGGATATTGATTGAAAGCAAGTCTTAATCCTTGATGAATTGGTTTCTCTTTGTAATTTAAGTTCTTTTGGATATTGATTGAAAGCAAGTCTTAATCCTTGATGAATTGGTTTCTCTTTGTAATTTAAGTTCTTTTGGATATTGATTGAAAGCAAGTCTTAATCCTTGATGAATTGGTTTCTCTTTGTAATTTAAGTTCTTTTGGATATTGATTGAAAGCAAGTCTTAATCCTTGATGAATTGGTTTCTCTTTGTAATTTAAGTTCTTTTGGATATTGATTGAAAGCAAGTCTTAATCCTTGATGAATTGGTTTCTCTTTGTAATTTAAGTTCTTTTGGATATTGATTGAAAGCAAGTCTTAATCCTTGATGAATTGGTTTCTCTTTGTAATTTAAGTTCTTTTGGATATTGATTGAAAGCAAGTCTTAATCCTTGATGAATTGGTTTCTCTTTGTAATTTAAGTTCTTTTGGATATTGATTGAAAGCAAGTCTTAATCCTTGATGAATTGGTTTCTTTTGTAATTTAAGTTCTTTTGGATATTGATTGAAAGCAAGTCTTAATCCTTGATGAATTGGTTTCTCTTTGTAATTTAAGTTCTTTTGGATATTGATTGAAAGCAAGTCTTAATCCTTGATGAATTGGTTTCTCTTTGTAATTTAAGTTCTTTTGGATATTGATTGAAAGCAAGTCTTAATCCTTGATGAATTGGTTTCTCTTTGTAATTTAAGTTCTTTTGGATATTGATTGAAAGCAAGTCTTAATCCTTGATGAATTGGTTTCTTTTGTAATTTAAGTTCTTTTGGATATTGATTGAAAGCAAGTCTTAATCCTTGATGAATTGGTTTCTCTTTGTAATTTAAGTTCTTTTGGATATTGATTGAAAGCAAGTCTTAATCCTTGATGAATTGGTTTCTCTTTGTAATTTAAGTTCTTTTGGATATTGATTGAAAGCAAGTCTTAATCCTTGATGAATTGGTTTCTCTTTGTAATTTAAGTTCTTTTGGATATTGATTGAAAGCAAGTCTTAATCCTTGATGAATTGGTTTCTTTTGTAATTTAAGTTCTTTTGGATATTGATTGAAAGCAAGTCTTAATCCTTGATGAATTGGTTTCTCTTTGTAATTTAAGTTCTTTTGGATATTGATTGAAAGCAAGTCTTAATCCTTGATGAATTGGTTTCTCTTTGTAATTTAAGTTCTTTTGGATATTGATTGAAAGCAAGTCTTAATCCTTGATGAATTGGTTTCTCTTTGTAATTTAAGTTCTTTTGGATATTGATTGAAAGCAAGTCTTAATCCTTGATGAATTGGTTTCTCTTTGTAATTTAAGTTCTTTTGGATATTGATTGAAAGCAAGTCTTAATCCTTGATGAATTGGTTTCTCTTTGTAATTTAAGTTCTTTTGGATATTGATTGAAAGCAAGTCTTAATCCTTGATGAATTGGTTTCTCTTGTAATTTAAGTTCTTTTGGATATTGATTGAAAGCAAGTCTTAATCCTTGATGAATTGGTTTCTCTTTGTAATTTAAGTTCTTTTGGATATTGATTGAAAGCAAGTCTTAATCCTTGATGAATTGGTTTCTCTTTGTAATTTAAGTTCTTTTGGATATTGATTGAAAGCAAGTCTTAATCCTTGATGAATTGGTTTCTCTTTTGTAATTTAAGTTCTTTTGGATATTGATTGAAAGCAAGTCTTAATCCTTGATGAATTGGTTTCTTTTGTAATTTAAGTTCTTTTGGATATTGATTGAAAGCAAGTCTTAATCCTTGATGAATTGGTTTCTCTTTGTAATTTAAGTTCTTTTGGATATTGATTGAAAGCAAGTCTTAATCCTTAATGAATTGGTTTCTTTTGTAATTTAAGTTCTTTTGGATATTGATTGAAAGCAAGTCTTAATCCTTGATGAATTGGTTTCTTTTGTAATTTAAGTTCTTTTGGATATTGATTGAAAGCAAGTCTTAATCCTTGATGAATTGGTTTCTCTTTGTAATTTAAGTTCTTTTGGATATTGATTGAAAGCAAGTCTTAATCCTTGATGAATTGGTTTCTCTTTGTAATTTAAGTTCTTTTGGATATTGATTGAAAGCAAGTGTTAATCCTTGATGAATTGGTTTCTTTTTGTAATTTAAGTTCTTTTGGATATTGATTGAATGCAAGTCTTAATCCTTAATGAATTGGTTTCTCTTTGTATTTTAAGTTCTTTTGGATATTGATTGAAAGCAAGTCTTAATCCTTGATGAATTGGTTTCTCTTTGTAATTTAAGTTCTTTTGGATATTGATTGAAAGCAAGTCTTAGTCCTTGATGAATTGGTTTCTTTTTGTAATTTAAGTTCTTTTGGATATTGATTGAAAGCAAGTCTTAATCCTTAATGAATTGGTTTCTTTTTGTAATTTAAGTTCTTTTGGATATTGATTGAATGCAAGTCTTAATCCTTGATGAATTGGTTTCTCTTTGTATTTTAAGTTCTCTTATTGATTGAAAGCAAGTCTTAATCCTTGATGAATTGGTTTCTCTTTGTACTTTAAGTTCTTTTAGCCATTGATTGAAAGCAAGTCTTAGTCCTTGATGAATTGGTTTCTTTTGTAATTTAAGTTCTTTTGGAGATTGATTGGAGGCAAGTCTTAATCCTTGATGAATTGGTTTTTTTTTGTAATTTAAGTTCTTTTGGATATTGATTGGAAGCAAGTCTTAACCCTTGATGAATTGGTTTCTTTTTGTAATTTAAGTTCTTTTGGATATTGATTGAATGCAAGTCTTAATCCTTGATGAATTGGTTTCTCTTTGAAATTTAAATTCTTTTGGATATTGAATGAACGCAAGTGTTAATCCTTGATGAATTGGTTTCTCTTTGTAATTTAAATTCTTTTGGATATTGATTGAAAGCAAGTCTTAATCCTTGATGAATTGGTTTCTCTTTGTAATTTAAGTTCTTTTGGATATTGATTGAAAGCAAGTCTTAATCCTTGATGAATTGGTTTCTTTTGTAATTAAAGTTCTTTTGGATATTGATTGAAAGCAAGTCTTAATCCTTGATGAATTGGTTTCTCTTTGTAATTTAAGTTCTTTTGGATTTTGATTGAAAGCAAGTCTTAATCCTTAATGAATTGGTTTCTTTTTGTAATTTAAGTTCTTTTGGATATTGATTGAAAGCAAGTCTTAATCCTTGATGAATTGGTTTCTTTTTGTAATTTAAGTTCTTTTGGATATTGATTGAAAGCAAGTATTAATCTTTAAGGAATTGGTTTCATTTTGTAATTTAAGTTCTTTTGGATATTGATTGAAAGCAAGTGTTAATACTTGATGAATTGGTTTCTTTTTGTAATTTAAGTTCTTTTGGCCATTGATTGAAAACAAGTCTTAATCCTTAATGAATTGTTTTCTTTTTGTAATTTAAGTTCTTTTGGATATTGATTGAAAACAAGTCTTAGTCCTTAATGAATTGGTTTCTCTTTGTAATTTAAGTTCTTTTGGATATTGATTGGAAGCAAGTCTTAATCCTCGATGAATTGGTCTTTTTTTGTAATTTAAGTTCTTTTGGATATTGATTGATCGCAAGTCTTAATCCTTAATGAATTGGTTTCTTTTTGTAATTTAAGTTCTTTTGGATATTGATTGAAAGCAAGTCTTAATCCTTGATGAATTGGTTTCTCTTTGTAATTTAAGTTCTTTTGGATATTGATTGAAAGCAGCTCTTAATCCTTGATGAATTGGTTTCTTTTGTAATTTAAGTTCTTTTGGATATTGATTGAAAGCAAGTCTTAATCCTTGATGAGTTGGTTTCTCTTTGTAATTTAAGTTCTTTTGGATTTGATTGAAAGCAAGTGTTAATCCTTGATGAATTGGTTTCTCTTTGTAATTTAAGTTATTTTCGATATTGATTGAAAGCAAGTGTTAATCCTTGATGAATTGGTTTCTCTTTGTAATTTAAGTTCTTTTGGATATTGATTGAAAGCAAGTCTTAATCCTTGATGAATTGGTTTCTTTTGTAATTTAAGTTCTTTTGGATATTGATTGAAAGCAAGTCTTAATCCTTAATGAATTGGTTTCTTTTTGTAATTTAAGTTCTTTTGGATATTGATTGAACGCAAGTCTTAATCCTTAATGAATTGGTTTCTCTTTGTACTTTAAGTTCTCTAGGATTTTGATTGAAAGACGGTCTTAATCCTTGATGAATTGGTTTCTCTTGGTAATTTAAGTTCTTTTGCATATTGATTGAAAGCAAGTCTTAATCCTTGATGAATTGGTTACTCTTTGTAATTTAAGTTCTTTTGGATATTGATTGAAAGCAAGTCTTAATCCTTGATGAATTGGTTTCTCTTTGTAATTTAAGTTCTTTTGGATATTGATTGAAAGCAAGTCTTAATCCTTGATGAATTGGTTTCTCTTTGTAATTTAAGTTCTTTTGGATATTGATTGAAAGCAAGTCTTAATCCTTGATGAATTGGTTTCTCTTTGTAATTTAAGTTCTTTTGGATATTGATTGAAAGCAAGTCTTAATCCTTGATGAATTGGTTTCTCTTTGTAATTTAAGTTCTTTTGGATATTGATTGAAAGCAAGTCTTAATCCTTGATGAATTGGTTTCTTTTTGTAATTTAAGTTCTTTTGGATTTGACTGAAAGCAAGCGTTAATCCTTGATGAATTGGTTTCTTTTTGTAATTTAAGTTCTTTTGGATATTGATTGAAAGCAAGTCTTAATCCTTGATGAATTGGTTTCTTTTTGTAATTTAAGTTCTTTTCGGTTTGATTGAAAGCAAGTGTTAATCCTTGATGAATTGGGTTCTCTTTGTAATTTAAGTTCTTTTGGATATAGATTGAATGCAAGTCTTAATCCATGATGAATTGGTTTCTCTTCGTTGTTTAAGTTCTTTTGGATATCGATTGAATGCAAGTCTTAATCCTTGATGAATTGGTTTCTTTTGTAATTTAAGTTCTTTTGGATATTGATTGAAAGCAAGTCTTAATCCTTGATGAATTGGTTTCTCTTTGTAATTTAAGTTCTTTTGGATATTGATTGAAAGCAAGTCTTAATCCTTGATGAATTGGTTTCTTTTGTAATTTAAGTTCTTTTGGATATTGATTGAAAGCAAGTCTTAATCCTTGATGAATTGGTTTCTCTTTGTAATTTAAGTTCTTTTGGATATTGATTGAAAGCAAGTCTTAATCCTTGATGAATTGGTTTCTCTTTGTAATTTAAGTTCTTTTGGATATTGATTGAAAGCAAGTCTTAATCCTTGATGAATTGGTTTCTCTTTGTAATTTAAGTTCTTTTGGATATTGATTGAAAGCAAGTCTTAATCCTTGATGAATTGGTTTCTCTTTGTTCTTTAAGTTCTTTTGGATATTGATTGAAAGCAAGTCTTAATCCTTGATGAATTGGTTTCTTTTGTAATTTAAGTTCTTTTGGATATTGATTGAAAGCAAGTCTTAATCCTTGATGAATTGGTTTCTCTTTGTAATTTAAGTTCTTTTGGATATTGATTGAAAGCAAGTCTTAATCCTTGATGAATTGGTTTCTCTTTGTAATTTAAGTTCTTTTGGATATTGATTGAAAGCAAGTCTTAATCCTTGATGAATTGGTTTCTCTTTGTAATTTAAGTTCTTTTGGATATTGATTGAAAGCAAGTCTTAATCCTTGATGAATTGGTTTCTCTTTGTAATTTAAGTTCTTTTGGATATTGATTGAAAGCAAGTCTTAATCCTTGATGAATTGGTTTCTCTTTGTAATTTAAGTTCTTTTGGATATTGATTGAAAGCAAGTCTTAATCCTTGATGAATTGGTTTCTCTTTGTAATTTAAGTTCTTTTGGATATTGATTGAAAGCAAGTCTTAATCCTTGATGAATTGGTTTCTTTTGTAATTTAAGTTCTTTTGGATATTGATTGAAAGCAAGTCTTAATCCTTGATGAATTGGTTTCTCTTTGTAATTTAAGTTCTTTTGGATATTGATTGAAAGCAAGTCTTAATCCTTGATGAATTGGTTTCTCTTTGTAATTTAAGTTCTTTTGGATATTGATTGAAAGCAAGTCTTAATCCTTGATGAATTGGTTTCTTTTGTAATTTAAGTTCTTTTGGATATTGATTGAAAGCAAGTCTTAATCCTTGATGAATTGGTTTCTTTTGTAATTTAAGTTCTTTTGGATATTGATTGAATGCAAGTCTTAATCCTTAATGAATTGGTTTCTCTTTGTAATTTAAGTTCTTTTGGATATTGATTGAAAGCAAGTCTTAGTCCTTGATGAATTGGTTTCTTTTTGTAATTTAAGTTCTTTTGGATATTGATTGAAAGCAAGTCTTAGTCCTTGATGAATTGGTTTCTTTTGTAATTTAAGTTCTTTTGGATATTGATTGAATGCAAGTCTTAATCCTTGATGAATTGGTTTCTCTTTGTTCTTTAAGTTCTTTTGGACCCAGTTGATTGAAATAAAGTCTTAATCCTTCTAATGAATTGGTTTCTTTTTGTAATTTAAGTTCTTTTGGATATTGATTATGAATGCAAGTCTTAATCCTTAATGAATTGGTTTCTTGTTGTAGTTTAAGTTCTTTTGGGTTTTTGATTGAGAGAAAGCAAGTGTTAATCCTTAATGAATTGGTTTCTCTTTGTACTACTAAGTTCCTTTGGATATTGATTGAAAGCAAGTATTAATCCTTGATGACTTGGTTTTCTCTTTGACACTTAAGTTCTTTTGGAGATTGATTGGAAGCAAGTATTTAATCCTTAATGAATTGGTTTCTTTTTATAATTTAAGTTCTTTTGGATATTACAGTTAATGCAAGTCTTAATCCTTGATGAATTGGTTTCTCTTTGTGCTTGAAGCTCCCTCGGATATTGTGATTGAAAGCGAGTGTTAATATTGATGAATTGGTTTCTCTTTGTCCTTTAAGTTCTTTTGGAGATTGATTGAAAGCAAGTCTTAATCCTTGAGTAGATTGGTTTCATTTGTAATTTAAGTTCTTTTGGATATTGATTAAATGCAAGTCTTAATCCTTGATAGACTTAGTTTCTCTTTGTTCTTCCTAAGTTCTTTTTGTGTGCATTGATTGAAAGCAAGTCTTAGTCCTTAATGAATTGGTTTCTTTTTTGTGATTTAAGTTCTTTTGGATATTGATTGAAAGCAAGTGTTAATCCCCTTGATGGAGTGGTTTTCTTCTTTGTCTTTAAGTTCTTTTGGAGATTGATTGAAGGCCAGTGCTTAATCCTTTAATGAATTGGTTTCTTTTTGTACATCTTTAAGTTCTTTTGGATATTGATTGAAATCATAGTCTTAATCCTTGATGAATTATGGTTTCTCTTTGGCTTTTTAAGTTCTCCGCGGATATTGATTGAAAGCAAGTCTTAATCCTTGATGAATTGGTTTCTCTTTGACCTTTAAGTTCTTTTGGAGATTGATTGAGAGCCAATGCTTAATCCTTGATGAAGTGGTTTCTCTTTGTTCTTTAAGTTCTTTTGGCCGTTGATTGAAAGCAAGTCTTAGTCCTTAATGAATTGGTTTCTTTTTGTGATTTAAGTTATTTTGGATATTGATTGAATGCAAGTGGTAATCCTTGATGAATTGGTTTCTCTTTGATCCTTTAAGTTCTTTTTTGGAGATTGCTTGGAAGCAAGTCTTAATCCTTAATGAATTGGTTTCTTTTTGTAATTTAAGTTCTTTTGGATATTGATTGAATGCAAGTCTTAATCCTTGATGAATTGGTTTCTCTTTGTCCTTTAAGTTCTTTTGGAGATTGATTGGAAGCAAGTCTTAATCCTTAATGGTGGTTTCTTTTTGTAATTTAAGTTCTTTTGGATATTGATTGAATGCAAGTCTTAATCCCCTGATGAATGGCCTCTTTGTGCCTGCCTTGGATATTGATTGTTGTTCAACTTTGATGACTTGGTTTCTTGACCTGGGTAAGTTGTTCGGGAGATTACTAGCTGTTCTAATCCTTAATGAATTGGTTTCTTTTTGTAGTTTAAGCTCTTTGGTCTGTGGATATTGATTGAACGCAAGTCTTAATCTTATTATTAAATTGGTTTCTCTTTGTAATTTAAGTTCTTTTGGATTTTGATTGAAAGCAAGTCTTAATCCTTAATGAATTGATTTATTTTTGTATTTTCAAGTTAACTTTTGGACTGATTGGAATTGCGTTAATCCTCGATATCTGGGCCTTCCTTTGTCCTTTAAGTTCGAGATTACTAAAAGCAAGTCTAAATCCTTAATGAATTGGTCTCTTTTTGTAATTTAAGTTCTTTTGGATATTGATTGAACGCAAGTCCTTAATCCTTGATGAATTGCTGTCTCTTTGTGCTGAAGCTCTTTTGGATATTGATTGAAAGTGCCAAGTCTTAATCCCTAATGACTTACTTTCTTTGTTGTAATCTTAAGTTATTTTGGAGATTGATTGAAGCAAGTCTTAATCCTTAATGGATTGGTTTCTTTTTGTAGTTTAAGTTCTTTTGGATATTGATTGAACGCAAGTCTTAATCCTTGATGACTTGGTTTCTCTTTGTTTTTTAAGTTCTTTTGGCCAATGATTGAAAGCAAGTCTTAGTCCTTAATGAATTGGGTTCTTTTTGTAATTTAAGTTCTTTTCGGTTTGATTGAAAGCAAGTCTTCATCCTTGATGAATTGGTTTCTCTTTGTCCCTTAAGTTCTTTTGGAGAGCTGCTGATTGGAAAGCAAGTCTTAATCCTTAATGAATTGGTTTCTTTTTGTAGTTTAAGTTAACTTTTGGATATTGATTGAATGCAAGTCTTAATCCTTGATGAAAACTGGTTTCTCTTTGTTCTTTAAGTTCTTTTGGAGATTGATTGAAAGCAAGTCTCTTAGTCCTTAATGAATTGGTTTCTCTTTGTAATTTAAGTTCTTTTGGATATTGATTGCATGCAAGTCATACTCCTTGATGAATTGGGTTCTCTTTGTTCGTTAAGTTCTTTTGGAAATTGATTGAAAGCAAGCTCTTAATCCTTAATGAATTGGCTTTCTCTTTGTGATTCTAAGTTCTTTTGGATATTGATTGAAAGCAAGTCTTAATCCTTGATGAATTGGTTTCTCTTTGTCCTTTAAGTTCTTTTTTGGCCAATATTGATTGGAAGCAAGTCTTAATCCTTAATGAATTGGTTTCTTTTGTAATTTAAGTTCTTTTGGATATTGATTGTTAAAGCACAGTCTTAATCCTTGATGAATTGGTTTCTTTCTGTAGTTTAAGTTCTTTTTGGATATTGATTGAAAGCAGTCTTAGAACTTTAATGAATTGGTTTCTGCTTTGTAATTTAAGTTCTTTTGGATATTGATTTGAATGCTTAAGTCTTAATATCTCCTTGATTAGATCTGGTTTCTCTTTGTTAACTTAAGTTCTTTACCATTGATTGGAAAGCAAGTCTTAGTCCTTAATGAATTGGTTTCTTTTGTAATTTAAGTTCTTTTGGATATTGATTATTGAATGCAAAAATGTCTTAATCCTTGATGAATTGGTTTTACTCTTTGTGCTTATAAGTTCTTTTCGGATATTGATTGAAAGCAAGTGCTTAATCGCATGATGCACTCTGGTTTCTCTTTGACACTTTAAGTTTTTTTGGAGATTGATTGAAAGCAAGTCTCTTAATCCTTAATGAATTGGTTTCATTTTGTAATATAAGTTCATTTGGATATTGATTGAAAGCAAGTCTTAATCCTTGATGAATTGGTTTTTGTTTGTTCTTTCAGTTCTTTTAGATTCCCATTGATTGGAAAGCAAGTCTTGATCCCAATGAATTGGTTTCTTTTTGTAATTTAAGTTCTTTGTATGGCTGAAAAAGTTGATTGATAAGCAAGTCTTAATCCCCTTGATGAATTGGTTTCTCTTTGTCCTTTAAGTTCTTTTGGAGATTGAGTTGAAAGCAAGTCTTAATCCTTGATGAATTGGTTTCTCTTTTGTAGTTTAAGTTCTTTTGGAGATTGATTGGAAAGCAAAGTCTTAATCCTTAATGCAATTGGTTTCTACTTTTGTAACTTAAGTTCTTTTGTGTGCATTGAGTTAGAATGCAAGTCTTAATCCTTGATGAATTGGTTTCTCTTGTCTTTGCCTCTTTTAATATTTGGTGCAAAAGTCAGTTCTATTGAATTACTTTTGTAATTTAAGTTCTTTTGGATATTGAT
Source organism: Pterocarpus macrocarpus (assembly GCA_031439585.1). Classification (NCBI taxonomy): domain Eukaryota; kingdom Viridiplantae; phylum Streptophyta; class Magnoliopsida; order Fabales; family Fabaceae; genus Pterocarpus; species Pterocarpus macrocarpus. The sequence goes on from JAVHNN010000484.1 coordinate 36,892, forward strand.
TGAGCAAGCAAGTCATAATCCTTGATGAATTGGTTTTCTCTTTGTCTTAAGTTAACTTGTGTACACTTGATTGAAAGCAAGTCTTAATGCCTTAATGAATTGGTTTCTCTTTGTAGTTTAAGTTCTTTGGATATTGATTGAAAGCAAAGTCTTAATCCTTAATGAAATGGTTTCTTTTTGTAGCTTAAGTTCTTTTGGATATTGATTGGGGAAGCAAGTCTTAATCCCCTTCCCAATGAATTGGTTTCTTCTTTGTAATCTTAAGTTCTTTTGGATCATCAGCTGATTGAAAAGCAAGTCATGAAAATCCTTAATGAATTAGTTTCTCTTTACTCTTTAAGTTCTTTTGGATATTGGTTGAATGCAAGTCTTAATCCTTAATGAATTGGTTTGTCTTTGTAATCTTAAGTTCTTTTGGATATTGATTTGAAAGCAAGTCTTAATCCTTAAATACAAATCTGGTTTCTCTTTGTAATTCTAAGTTCTTTTGGGGGACATTGATTGAAAGCAAGTCTTAATCCTTAATGAATTGGTTACTCTTTATTAGAATGTTAAGTTCTTTTGGATATTGATTGAATCTGAGGGTCTTAATCCCCTTGATGAATTGGCTTTCTCTTTGTAATCGCAGTTCCTTGGATATTGATTGAAAGCAAGTCTTAATCCTTGATCGAATTGGTTTCTCTTTGCACTGAAGTTCTTTTGGATATTGTGATTGAATGCAAGTCTTAATCCTTGATGAATTGGTTTCTCTTTGTTCCTTTAAGTTCTTTGTGTACATATTAGATTGAAAGCAAGTCTAATCCTTAATGAATTGGTTTCTCTTTGTTCTTTAAGTTCTTTTGGATATTGATTAAAGCTAAGTGTTAATCCTTGATGAATTGGTTTCTCTTTGTAATTTAAAGTCTCTTTTGGATTTTGATTGATAAGCAAGTCTTAATCCTTAATGAATTGGCTTTCTTTTTGTGCCTTAAGTTCTTTGGATATTGATTGGAAGTCCAGTCTTAATCCCTTAAATGATTGGTTTCTCTTCGTAATTTAAGTTCTTTTGGATATTGTTTCAAAGCAAGTCTTAGCGTCCTTAATGAATTGGTTTCTTCTTTGTAATTTGAAGCTTCTTTTGGATTATTGATTGAATGCAAGTCTTAATCCTTGATGACATTGGGTTTTCTTTGTTCTTTATGTTCTTTTGAGATTGATTGAAAGCAAGTCTTAATCCTTAATGAATTGGTTTCTCTTTGTAATTTAAGATTCTTTGGATATTGATTGAAAGCAAGTCTTAATCAGCTTGATGAATTGGTTTATAACTTTGTGGCTTTAAGTTCTTTTGGAGATTGATTGGAAGCAAGTCTTAGTCCTTAATGAATTGGTTTCTTTTTGTGATTTAAGTTGCTTTGGATATTGATTGAATCTGGTCATAATCCTTGATGAATTGGTTTCTCTTTGTTCTTTAAGTTCTTTTTGGCCAGATTGATTGAAAGCAAGTCTTAATCCTTAATGAATTGGTTTCTCTTTGTGCTAAGTTCTTTTGGATATTGATTGTGAAATCGCAAGTATTAATCCTTGATGAATTGGTTTCTCTTTGTTCTTTAAGATTCTTTTGGAGATTGATTGAAAGCGAAGTCTTAATTGTTAATGAATTGGTTTCTTTTTTGTAATTTAAGTTCTTTTGGATATTGATCTGAACTGTGCAAGTCTTAATCCTTGATGAATTGGTTTCTCTTTGTGCTTGAAGTTCTTTGGATATTGATTGAAAGCAAAGTTCTTAATCCTTGATGAATTGGACTCTCTTTGTCCTTTAAGTTCTTTTGAAGATTGATTGGAAGCAAGTCTTAATCCTTAATGAATTGGTTTCATTTTGCAGTTGCCTTGATATTGATTGAATGTGTGTTCTAATCTTAATGAATTACTTGAATAAAGAAGTTCCCAAGTTAACTTTTGGATATTGATTGAATGCAAAGTCTTAATCCTTGATGAATTGGTTTCTCTTTGTTAACTTTAAGTTAACTTTTGGCCATTGATTGAAAGTGAAAGTCTTAGTCGCTTAATAAAGATTGGTTTCTTTTTGTAATTTAAGTTCTTTTGGATATTGATTGAAAGCAAGTGTTAATCCTTGATGAATTGGTTTCTCTTTGTCCTTTAAGTTCTTTTTGGATATTGATTGAAAGCAAGTCTTAATCCTTAATGAATTGGTTTCTTTTTGTAATCTTAAGTTCTTTTGAGATCTTGATTGAATCTGATCTTAATCACTTGATGAATTGGTTCTCTTTGTGCTTAGGCTCCGCGGATATTGATTGAAAGCAAGTGCTTAATCCTTAATGAATTGGTTTCTCTTTGTTTCTTAAGTTCTTTTTGGAGATTGATTGGAATGCAAGCTCTTAATCCTTAATGAATTGGTTTCTTTGTTGTAGCTTTAAGTTCTTCTTTTGGATATTGATTGAATGCAAGTCTTAATCCTTGATGAATTGGCTTCTCTTTGTTCTTTAAGTTCTTTTGGCCATTGATTGAAAGCAAGTCTTAGTCCTTAATGAATTGGTTTGTTTTTGTAATTTAAGTTCTTTTGGATTTTGATTGAAAGCAAGTGTTAATCCTTGATAAATTGGTTTCTCTTTGTCCTTTAAGTTCTTTTAGAGATTGATTGGAAGCAAGTCTTAATCCTTAATGAATTGGTTTCTTTTTGTAATTTAAGTTCTTTTGGATGCTGATTGAATGCAAGTCTTAATCCTTGATGAATTGGTTTCTCTTTGTGCTTGAAGCTCCCTTGGATATTGATTGAAAGCAAGTCTTAATCCTTGATGACTTGGTTTCTCTTTGACCCTTTAAGTTGTTTTTTGGTGATTGATTTGGAAGCAAGTCTTAATCCTTAATGAATTGGTTTCATTTTGCAATTTAAGTTCTTTGGGATATTGATTGAATGCAACTCTTAATCCTTGATGAATTGGTTTCTCTTTGTTCTTTAAGTTCTTTTGGCCATTGATTGAAAGCAAGTCTTAGTCCTTAATGAATTGGTTTCTTTTTGTGATTTAAGTTCTTTTGGATTTGATTGAAAGCAAGTGTTAATCCTTGATGAATTGGTTTCTCTTTGTCCTTTAAGTTCTTTTGGAGATTGACGATTGGGAAAGCCCGAAGTCTTAATCCTTAATGAATTGGTTTCTTTTTGTAGTTTAAGTTCTTTTGGATATTGATTGAATGCAAGTCTTAATCCTTGATGAATTGGTTTCTCTTTGTTCTTTAAGTTCTTTTGGCCATTGATTGAAAGCAAGTCTTAGTCCTTAATGAATTGGTTTCTTTTTGTAATTTAAGTTCTTTTGGATATTGATTGAATGCAAGTCATAATCCTTGATGAATTGGTTTCTCTTTGTTCTTTATGTTCTTTTGAGATTGATTTAGAAAGCAAGTCTTAATCCTTAATGAATTGGTTTCTTTTTGTAATTTAAGTTCCTTGGATATTGATTGAAAGCAAAGTCTTAATCCTTGATGACTTGGCTTTCTCTTTGTACCTTTTAAGCTCTTTTGGATATTGATTGAAAGCAAGTCTTAATCCTTGATGATTGGTTTCTTTTTGTAATTTAAGTTCTTTTTGGATATTGATTGAAAATGCAAGTCATAATCCTTGATGAATTGGTTTCTCTTTGTTCTTTAAGTTCTTTTGGCCATTGATTGTAAGCTTAAGTGCTTTGTCCTTAATGAATTGGTTTCTTTTTGTAATTTAAGTTCTTTTTGGATATTGATTGAATGCAAGTATTAATCCTTGATGTAATATATATGGTTTCATCTATTGCTATTTAGTAGTAGTCTTCGGCATGAGTGTTGATGTGTGTGCAAGTGTTAATCCTTAATGAATTGCGCCATCTCTTTCTTTTTGCTCTCTGCTCACTGCTCTCTCTTTTGGATATCTGATTTGACACTGCAAGTCTTAATCTCTTGAGTGAATTGCTTTCTCTTTGTGCTTGAAGCTCCCTTGGATGTGTGATTGAAAGCAGAGTCTTAATCCTTGATGACTTGGTTTCTCTTTGTGACCTTTAAGTTTGTTTTGAGATTGATTGGAAGCAAGTCTTAATCCTTAATGAATTGGTTTCATTTTTGTATGATTTAGTTCTTTTGGATATGTGATTGAATGCAAGTCTTAATCCTTGATGAATTGAGAAACTCTTTGTTCTTTAAGTTCTTTTATTTAATTGCCACTGATTGAAAGCAAGTCTTTCTTAGTCCTTAATGAATTGGTTTCTTTTGTGATTTAAGTCTCTTTTGGATTTGATTGAAAGCAAGTGTTAATCCTTGATGAATTGGTTTCTCTTTGTCCTTTAAGTTCTTTTGGAGATTGATTGAAGCAAGTCTTCATCCCTTAATGAATTGGTTTCTTCTTTTTGTAGTTTAAGTTCTTTTGGATATTGATTGAATGCAAGTCTTAATCCTTGATGAATTGGTTTCTCTTTGTTCTTTCTAAGTTAACTTTTGGCCATCATTGATTGAATTGAGAAAGTCTTAGTCCTTTTTTTTTTTTTTAATGAATTGGTTTCTTTTTGTAATTTAAGTTCTTTTTGGATATTGATTGAATGTGCAAAGTCTTAATCCCTTAATGAATTGGTTTGAAGTCTTTGTAGTTTTTGTAGTTCTTTTGGATATTGATTGAATGCAAGTCTTTGTCGCTTGATGAATTGGTTTCTCTTTGTTCTTTAAGTTCTTTGGCCATTGATTGGAAAGCAAGTCTTAGTCCTTAATGAATTGGTTTCTCTTTGTGTTTAAGTTCTTTTAGATACATTGATTAGATGCAAGTCTTAATCCTTAATGAATTGGGTTTCTTTTTTGTAATCTTAAGTTCTTTTGGATATTGATTGAATAGAAAGTCTTAATCCTTTGATGAATTGGTTTCTCTTAATAAGTTCTTTTTGGATATTGATTGAATGCAAAGTCCTAATCCTTAATGAATTGTTTCTTTGAATAAGTTCTTTTGGCCATTGATTGAAAGCAAGTCTTAGTCCTTAATGAATTGGTTTGTTTTGTACTTTAAGTTCTTTTGATTTTGATTGAAAGCAAGTGTTAATCCTTGATGAATTGGTTTCTCTTTCTCCTTTAAGTTCTTTTGGAGATTGATTGGAAGCAAGTCTTAATCCTTAATGAATTGGTTTCATTTTGTAATTTAAGTTCTTTTGGATATTGATTGAATGCAAGTCTTAATCCTTGATGAATTGGTTTCCCTTTGTGCTTGAAGCTCTCTTGGATATTGATTGAAAGCAAGTCTTAATCCTTGATGACTTGGTTTCTCTTTGACCTCTAAGTTGTTTTGGAGATTGATTGGAAGCAATTCTTAATCCTTAGTGAATTACTCATTTAATTTCAAGTTCTTTTGGATATTGATTGAATGCAAGTCTTAATCCTTCGATGAATTGGTTTCTCTTTGTTCTTTAAGTCTCTTTTTATTGCGCCATTGATTGAAAGCAAGTCTTAGTCCTTAATGAATTGGTTTCTTTTTGTGATTTAAGTTCTTTTAGATTTGATTGAATGCAAGTCTTAATCCTTGATGAATTGGGTTCTCTCTTTGTCCTTTAAGTTCTTTTGGGAGATTGATTGGAAGCAAGTCTTAATCCTTAATGAATTGGTTTCTTTTTGTAGTTTAAGTTCTTTTGGATTATTGATTGAATGCAAAGTCTTGAATATCTTCGATGAATTGGTTTTCTCTTTGTTCTTTAAGTTCTTTTTGGCCTAATTGATTGAAAGTTACAAGTCTTAGTCCTTAATGAATTGGTTTCTTTTGTAATTTAAGTTCTTTTGGATATTGATTGAATGCAATCAAGTCTTAATCCTTAATGAATTGGTTTCTCTTTGTTCTTTAAGTTCTTTTGGCATATTGATTGAATGCAAGTCTTTGTCCTTGATGAATTGGTTTCTCTTTGTTTTTAAGTTTCCCTTGGATATTGATTGAAAGCAAGTCTTAATCCTTGATGACTTGGTTTCTGCTTTGTAGTTTAAGCTCTTTTGGAGATTGATTTGAAAGCAAGTCTTAATCCTTAATGAATTGGTTTCTTGTTGTAATTTAAGTTCTTTTGGATATTGATTGAATGCAAGTCTTAATCCTTGATAGATTGGTTTTCTCTTTGTTCTTTATGTTCTTTTACCATTGATTGAAAGCAAGTCTTAGTCGCTTAATGAATTGGTTTCTCTTTGTACTTTAAGTTCTTTTGGATATTGATTGAAAGCAAGTCTTAATCCATTGATGACTTGGTTTCTCTTTGACCTTTAAGTTCTTTTGGAGATTGATTGAAATGCAAGTCTTAATCCTTAATGAATTGGTTTCTTTTTGTAAATGTGGTTCTTAAGTTCTTTTGGATATTGATTAGAAAGCAAGTCTTAATCCTTGATGAATTGGTTTCTCTTTGTAATTTAAGTCTTTCGGGATATTAGATTGAAAGCCAAGTCTTAATCCTTGATGAATTGGTTTCTCTTTGACCTTTAAGTTGTTTGGAGGTTTCTTTTTGAATTGATTGGAGAAGCAAGTCTTAATCCTTAGTGAATTGGTTTCATTTTGTAATTTAAGTTCTTTTGGATATTGATTGAATGCAAGTCTTAATCCTTGATGAATTGGTTTCTCTTTGTTCTTTTG
>JAVHNN010000485.1:0-43475 GCA_031439585.1 Pterocarpus macrocarpus
GTCTTAATCCTTGAATGATTGGAATCAAGTCTTAATCCTTGAGGAATTGGTTTCTCTTTTCCTCTTAAGTTCTTTTGTTCTTTTATTGATTGGAATCAAGTCTTAATCCTTAAGGAATTGGTTTCTCTTTTCTTTAAGTTCTTTTGGTATTGATTGGAATCAAGTCTTAATCCTTGAATTGGTTTCTCTTTTTTAAGTTCTTTTGCCATTGATTGGAATCAAGTCTTAATCCTTGAGGAATTGGTTTCTCTTTGTCTTTAAGTTCTTTTGGTAATTGATTGGAATCAAGTCTTAATCCTTAAGGAATTGGTTTCTCTTTTCCTCTAAGTTCTTTTGGTATTGATTGGAATCAAGTCTTAATCCATAATGAATTGGTTTCTCTTTGTCTTTAAGTTCTTTTTGCCATTGATTGGAATCAAGTCTTAATCCTTGAGGAATTGGTTTCTCTTTGTCCTTTAAGTTCTTTTGGTAATTGATTGGAATCAAGTCTTAATCCTTAAGGAATTGGTTTCTCTTTTCCTCTAAGTTCTTTTGGTATTGATTGGAATCAAGTCTTAATCCTTAATGAATTGGTTTCTCTTTGTCTTTTAAGTTCTTTTGCCATTGATTGGAATCAAGTCTTAATCCTTAAGGAATTGGTTTCTCTTTGTCCTTTAAGTTCTTTTGGTATTGATTGGAATCAAGTCTTAATCCTTAAGGAATTGGTTTCTCTTTTCCTTTAAGTTCTTTTGGTATTGATTGGAATCAAGTCTTAATCCTTAATGAATTGGTTTCTCTTTGTCCTTTAAGTTCTTTTTGCCATTGATTGGAATCAAGTCTTAATCCTTAAGGAATTGGTTTCTCTTTGTCCTTTAAGTTCTTTTGGTAATTGATTGGAATCAAGTCTTAATCCTTAAGGAATTGGTTTCTCTTTTTCCTTTAAGTTCTTTTGGTATTGATTGGAATCAAGTCTTAATCCTTAATGAATTGGTTTCTCTTTGTCCTTTAAGTTCTTTTGCCATTGATTGGAATCAAGTCTTAATCCTTAAGGAATTGGTTTCTCTTTGTCCTTTAAGTTCTTTTGGTAATTGATTGGAATCAAGTCTTAATCCTTAAGGAATTGGTTTCCCTTTCTCCTCTAGGTTCTTTTTGATATTGATTGGAATCAAGTCTTAATCCTTAAGCAATTGGTTTCTCTTTGTCTTTAAGTTCTTTTGCCATTGATTGGAATCAAGTCTTAATCCTTAAGGAATTGGTTTCTCTTTCCTTTAAGTTCTTTTGGTAATTGATTGGAATCAAGTCTTAATCCTTAATGAATTGGTTTCTCTTTGTCCTTTAAGTTCTTTTGGTATTGATTGGAATCAAGTCTTAATCCTTAATGAATTGGTTTCTCTTTGTCCTTTAAGTTCTTTTGGTATTGATTGGAATCAAGTCTTAATCCTTAATGAATTGGTTTCTCTTTGTCTTTAAGTTCTTTTGGTAATTGATTGGAATCAAGTCTTAATCCTTAATGAATTGGTTTCTCTTTTCCTTTAAGTTCTTTTGGTATTGATTGGAATCAAGTCTTAATCCTTAATGAATTGGTTTCTCTTTGTCCTTTAAGTTCTTTTGCCATTGATTGGAATCAAGTCTTAATCCTTGAGGAATTGGTTTCTCTTTGTCCTTTAAGTTCTTTTGGTAATTGATTGGAATCAAGTCTTAATCCTTAAGGAATTGGTTTCTCTTTTCCTCTAAGTTCTTTTTGGTATTGATTGGAATCAAGTCTTAATCCTTAATGAATTGGTTTCTCTTTGTCCTTTAAGTTCTTTTGCCATTGATTGGAATCAAGTCTTAATCCTTGAGGAATTGGTTTCTCTTTGTCCTTTAAGTTCTTTTGGTAATTGATTGGAATCAAGTCTTAATCCTAATGAATTGGTTTCTCTTTGTCTTTAAGTTCTTTTGGTATTGATTGGAATCAAGTCTTAATCCTTAATGAATTGGTTTCTCTTTGTCCTTTAAGTTCTTTTGCCATTGATTGGAATCAAGTCTTAATCCTTAAGGAATTGGTTTCTCTTTTTCCTCTAAGTTCTTTTGGTATTGATTGGAATCAAGTCTTAATCCTTAATGAATTGGTTTCTCTTTGTCTTTTAAGTTCTTTTTGCCATTGATTGGAATCATGTCTTAATCCTTGAGAAATTGGTTTCTCTTTGTCCTTTAAGTTCTTTTGGCCATTGATTGAAATCAACTCTTAATCCTTAAGGAATTGGTTTCTCTTTTCCTCTAAGTTCTTTTGGTATTGATTGGAATCAAGTCTTAATCCATAATGAATTGGTTTCTCTTTGTTTTAAGTTCTTTTTGCCATTGATTGGAATCAAGTCTTAATCCTTGAGGAATTGGTTTCTCTTTGTCCTTTAAGTTCTTTTGGTAATTGATTGGAATCAAGTCTTAATCCTTAAGGAATTGGTTTCTCTTTTCCTCTAGTTTCTTTTGGTATTGATTGGAATCAAGTCTTAATCCATAATGAATTGGTTTCTCTTTGTCTTTAAGTTCTTTTTGCCATTGATTGGAATCAAGTCTTAATCCTTGAGGAATTGGTTTCTCTTTGTCCTTTAAGTTCTTTTGGTAATTGATTGGAATCAAGTCTTAATCCTTAAGGAATTGGTTTCTCTTTTTCTCTAAGTTCTTTTGGTATTGATTGGAATCAAGTCTTAATCCATAATGAATTGGTTTCTCTTTGTCCTTTAAGTTCTTTTTGCCATTGATTGGAATCAAGTCTTAATCCTTGAGGAATTGGTTTCTCTTTGTCCTTTAAGTTCTTTTGGTAATTGATTGGAATCAAGTCTTAATCCTTAAGGAATTGGTTTCTCTTTTCCTCTAAGTTCTTTTGGTATTGATTGGAATCAAGTCTTAATCCATAATGAATTGGTTTCTCTTTGTCTTTTAGATCTTTAAGCCATTGATTGGAATCAAGTCTTAATCCTTGAGGAATTGGTTTCTCTTTGTCCTTTAAGTTCTTTAGGGCATTGAATGGAATCAAGTCTTAATCCTTAGGAATTGGTTTCTCTTTTTCTCTAAGTTCTTTTGGTATTGATTGGAATCAAGTCTTAATCCTTAATGAATTGGTTTCTCTTTGTCTTTTAAGTTCTTTTTGCCATTGATTGGAATCAAGTCTTAATCCTTAAGGAATTGGTTTCTCTTTGTCCTTTAAGTTCTTTTGGTAATTGATTGGAAGTAAGTCTTAATCCTTAAGGAATTGGTTTCTCTTTTCCTCTAAGTTCTTTTGGTATTGATTGGAATCAAGTCTTAATCCATAATGAATTGGTTTCTCTTTGTCTTTAAGTTCTTTTTGCCATTGATTGGAATCAAGTCTTAATCCTTGAGGAATTGGTTTCTCTTTGTCCTTTAAGTTCTTTTGGTAATTGATTGGAATCAAGTCTTAATCCTTAAGGAATTGGTTTCTCTTTTCCTCTAGTTCTTTTGGTATTGATTGGAATCAAGTCTTAATCCATAATGAATTGGTTTCTCTTGTCTTTTAAGTTCTTTTGCCATTGATTGGAATCAAGTCTTAATCCTTGAGGAATTGGTTTCTCTTTGTCCTTTAAGTTCTTTTGGTAATTGATTGGAATCAAGTCTTAATCCTTAAGGAATTGGTTTCTCTTTTCCTCTAGTTCTTTTTGGTATTGATTGGAATCAAGTCTTAATCCGTAATGAATTGGTTTCCCTTTGTCCTTTAAGTTCTTTTTGCCATTGATTGGATTCAAGTCTTAATCCTTGAGGGATTGGTTTCTCTTTGTCCTTTAAGTTCTTTTGGTAATTGATTGGAATCAAGTCTTAATCCTTAAGGAATTGGTTTTCTTTTTTCTCTAGGTTCTTTTTGTATTGATTGGAATCAAGTCTTGATCCATAATGAATTGGTTTCTCCTTGCCTTTTAAGTTCTTTTGGCCATTGATTGAAAGCAAGTATTAATCCTTAAGGAAATGGTTTCTCTTTGTCCTTTAAGTTCTTTTGGCCATTGATTGGAATCAAGTCTTATTCCAAATGGAATTGGTTTCTCTTTTCCTTTAAGTGCCTTTTGGTATTGATTGGAATCAAGTCTTAATCCTTAATGAATTGGTTTCTCTTTGTCCTTTATGTTCTTTTGCCCATTGATTGGAAACATGTCTTAATCCTTAACGAATTGGTTTCTCTTTGTCCTTTAAGTTCTATTGGTAATTGATTGGAACTAAGTCTTAATCCTTAAGGAATTGGTTTCTCTTTTTCCTCTAAGTTCTTTTTGTATTGATTGGAATCAAGTCTTAATCCTTAATGAATTGGTTTCTCTTTGTCTTTAAGTTCTTTTTGCCATTGATTGGAATCAAGTCTTAATCATTAATGAATTGGTTTCTCTTTGTCCTTTAAGTTGTTTTGGCCATTGATTTGAAGCAAGTCTTAATCCTTAAGGAATTAGTTTCTCTTTGTCCTTTAAGTTCTTTTGGTAATTGATTGGAATCAAGTCTTAATCCTTAAGGAATTGGTTTCTCTTGTCCTTTAAGTTCTTTTTGCCATTGATTGGAATCAAGTCTTAATCCTTAAGGAATTGGTTTCTCTTTGTCCTTTAAGTTCTTTTGGTAATTGATTGGAATCAAGTCTTAATCCTTAAGGAATTGGTTTCTCTTTTTCCTCTAAGTTCTTTTGGTATTGATTGGAATCAAGTCTTAATCCTTAATGAATTGGTTTCTCTTTGTCCTTTAAGTTCTTTTGCCATTGATTGGAATCAAGTCTTAATCCTTGAGGAATTGGTTTCTCTTTGTCCTTTAAGTTCTTTTGGTAATTGATTGGAATCAAGTCTTAATCCTTAAGGAATTGGTTTCTCTTTTTCCTCTAGTTCTTTTGGTATTGATTGGAATCAAGTCTTAATCCTTAATGAATTGGTTTCTCTTTGTCTTTAAGTTCTTTTGCCATTGATTGGAATCAAGTCTTAATCCTTGAGGAATTGGTTTCTCTTTGTCCTTTAAGTTCTTTTGGTAATTGATTGGAATCAAGTCTTAATCCTTAAGGAATTGGTTTCTCTTTTCCTCTAAGTTCTTTTGGTATTGATTGGAATCAAGTCTTAATCTTAATGAATTGGTTTCTCTTTTGTTTTAAGTTCTTTTTGCCATTGATTGGAATCAAGTCTTAATCCTTGAGGAATTGGTTTCTCTTTGTCCTTTAAGTTCTTTTGTATTGATTGGAATCAAGTCTTAATCCTTAAGGAATTGGTTTCTCTTTTTCCTTTAAGTTCTTTTGGTATTGATTGGAATCAAGTCTTAATCCTTAATGAATTGGTTTCTCTTTGTCCTTTAAGTTCTTTTGCCATTGATTGGAATCAAGTCTTAATCCTTAAGGAATTGGTTTCTCTTTTCCTCTAAGTTCTTTTGGTAATTGATTGGAATCAAGTCTTAATCCTAATAAGGAATTGGTTTCTTTGTCTTTAAGTTCTTTTTGCCATTGATTGGAATCAAGTCTTAATCCTTAATGAATTGGTTTCTCTTTGTCCTTTAAGTTCTTTTGGTAATTGATTGGAATCAAGTCTTAATCCTTAAGGAATTGGTTTCTCTTTTCCTCTAAGTTCTTTTGGTATTGATTGGAATCAAGTCTTAATCTTAATGAATTGGTTTCTCTTGTCCTTTAAGTTCTTTTGCCATTGATTGGAATCAAGTCTTAATCCTTAAGGAATTGGTTTCTCTTTGTCCTTTAAGTTCTTTTGGTAATTGATTGGAATCAAGTCTTAATCCTTAAGGAATTGGTTTCTCTTTCCTTTAAGTTCTTTTGGTATTGATTGGAATCAAGTCTTAATCCTTAATGAATTGGTTTCTCTTTGTCCTTTAAGTTCTTTTGCCATTGATTGGAATCAAGTCTTAATCCTTAAGGAATTGGTTTCTCTTTGTCCTTTAAGTTCTTTTGGTAATTGATTGGAATCAAGTCTTAATCCTTAATGAATTGGTTTCTCTTTTCCTTTAAGTTCTTTTGGTAATTGATTGGAATCAAGTCTTAATCCTTAAGGAATTGGTTTCTCTTTGTCTTTAAGTTCTTTTGCCATTGATTGGAATCAAGTCTTAATCCTTAATGAATTGGTTTCTCTTTGTCCTTTAAGTTCTTTTGGTAATTGATTGGAATCAAGTCTTAATCCTTAAGGAATTGGTTTCTCTTTTCCTTTAAGTTCTTTTGGTATTGATTGGAATCAAGTCTTAATCCTTAAGGAATTGGTTTCTCTTTGTCTTTAAGTTCTTTTGCCATTGATTGGAATCAAGTCTTAATCCTTAAGGAATTGGTTTCTCTTTGTCCTTTAAGTTCTTTTGGTAATTGATTGGAATCAAGTCTTAATCCTTAAGGAATTGGTTTCTCTTTTTCCTCTAAGTTCTTTTTGGTAATTGATTGGAATCAAGTCTTAATCCTTAATGAATTGGTTTCTCTTTGTCCTTTAAGTTCTTTTTGCCATTGATTGGAATCAAGTCTTAATCCTTGAGGAATTGGTTTCTCTTTGTCCTTTAAGTTCTTTTTGCCATTGATTGGAATCAGGTCTTAATCCTTAAGGAATTGGTTTCTCTTTCCTTTAAGTTCTTTTGGTATTGATTGGAATCAAGTCTTAATCCTTAATGAATTGGTTTCTCTTGTCCTTTAAGTTCTTTTTGCCATTGATTGGAATCAAGTCTTAATCCTTGAGGAATTGGTTTTCTTTGTCCTTTAAGTTCTTTTGGTAATTGATTGGAATCAAGTCTTAATCCTTGAGGAATTGGTTTCTCTTTTCCTCTAAGTTCTTTTGGTATTGATTGGAATCAAGTCTTAATCCTTAATGAATTGGTTTCTCTTTGTCTTTTAAGTTCTTTTTTGATTGGAATCAAGTCTTAATCCTTTGGAATTGGTTTCTCTTTGTTTAAGTTCTTTTTTGCCATTGATCGGAATCAAGTCTTAGTCCTTAAGGAATTGGGTTCTCTTTTCTTTAAGTTCTTTTGGAATTGATTGGAATCAAGTCTTAATCCTTAAGGAATTGGTTTCTCTTTGTCCTTTAAGTTCTTTTGCCATTGATTGGAATCAAGTCTTAATCCTTAAGGAATTGGTTTCTCTTTTCCTTTAAGTTCTTTTGGTAATTGATTGGAATCAAGTCTTAATCCTTAAGGAATTGGTTTCTCTTTGTTTTAAGTTCTTTTGGTATTGATTGGAATCAAGTCTTAATCCTTAAGGAATTGGTTTCTCTTTGTCCTTTAAGTTCTTTTGCCATTGATTGGAATCAAGTCTTAATCCTTGAGGAATTGGTTTCTCTTTTCCTTTAAGTTCTTTTTGGTATTGATTGGAATCAAGTCTTAATCCTTAAGGAATTGGTTTCTCTTGTCCTTTAAGTTCTTTTGGTATTGATTGGAATCAAGTCTTAATCCTTAAGGAATTGGTTTCTCTTTGTCCTTTAAGTTCTTTTGGTATTGATTGGAATCAAGTCTTAATCCTTAAGAATTGGTTTCTCTTTGTCCTTTAAGTTCTTTTGGTAATTGATTGGAATCAAGTCTTAATCCTTAAGGAATTGGTTTCTCTTTGTCCTTTAGTTCTTTTTGGTATTGATTGGAATCAAGTCTTAATCCTTAAGGAATTGGTTTCTCTTTGTCCTTTAAGTTCTTTTGGTAATTGATTGGAATCAAGTCTTAATCCTTAAGGAATTGGTTTCTCTTTGTCCTTTAAGTTCTTTTGGTATTGATTGGAATCAAGTCTTAATCCTTAATGAATTGGTTTCTCTTGTCCTTTAAGTTCTTTTGCCATTGATTGGAATCAAGTCTTAATCCTTAAGGAATTGGTTTCTCTTTGTCCTTTAAGTTCTTTTGGTATTGATTGGAATCAAGTCTTAATCCTTAAGGAATTGGTTTCTCTTTCCTTTAAGTTCTTTTTGGTATTGATTGGAATCAAGTCTTAATCCTTAAGGAATTGGTTTCTCTTTGTCCTTTAAGTTCTTTTTGCCATTGATTGGAATCAAGTCTTAATCCTTAAGGAATTGGTTTCTCTTTTTCCTTTAGGTTCATTTTGGAATTGTTTGGAATCAAGTCTTAATCCTTAATGAATTGGTTTCTCTTTGTTTTAAGTTCTTTTGCCATTGATTGGAATCAAGTCTTAATCCTTAAGGAATTGGTTTCTCTTTGTCCTTTAAGTTCTTTTGGTAATTGATTGGAATCAAGTCTTAATCCTTAAGGAATTGGTTTCTCTTTCCTTTAAGTTCTTTTGGTATTGATTGGAATCAAGTCTTAATCTTAATGAATTGGTTTCTCTTGTCTTTTAAGTTCTTTTTGCCATTGATTGGAATCAAGTCTTAATCCTTGAGGAATTGGTTTCTCTTTGTCCTTTAAGTTCTTTTGGTAATTGATTGGAATCAAGTCTTAATCCTTAAGGAATTGGTTTCTCTTTTTCCTTTAAGTTCTTTTGGTATTGATTGGAATCAAGTCTTAATCCTTAATGAATTGGTTTCTCTTTGTCCTTTAAGTTCTTTTTGCCATTGATTGGAATCAAGTCTTAATCCTTAAGGAATTGGTTTCTCTTTTCCTTTAAGTTCTTTTGGTATTGATTGGAATCAAGTCTTAATCCTTAATGAATTGGTTTCTCTTGTCCTTTAAGTTCTTTTTGCCATTGATTGGAATCAAGTCTTAATCCTTAAGGAATTGGTTTCTCTTTGTCCTTTAAGTTCTTTTGGTAATTGATTGGAATCAAGTCTTAATCCTTAAGGAATTGGTTTCTCTTTTCCTTTAAGTTCTTTTTGGTATTGATTGGAATCAAGTCTTAATCTTAATGAATTGGTTTCTCTTTGTCCTTTAAGTTCTTTTGGTATTGATTGGAATCAAGTCTTAATCCTTAGGAATTGGTTTCTCTTTGTCCTTAAGTTCTTTTGTAATTGATTGGAATCAAGTCTTAATCCTTAAGGAATTGGTTTCTCTTTTTCCTTTAAGTTCTTTTTGGTATTGATTGGAATCAAGTCTTAATCCTTAAGGAATTGGTTTCTCTTGTTCTTTAAGTTCTTTTTGCCATTGATTGGAATCAAGTCTTAATCCTTAAGGAATTGGTTTCTCTTTTTTAAGTTCTTTTGGTATTGATTGGAATCAAGTCTTAATCCTTAATGAATTGGTTTCTCTTGTCCTTTAAGTTCTTTTGGTAATTGATTGGAATCAAGTCTTAATCCTTAAGGAATTGGTTTCTCTTTTCCTTTAAGTTCTTTTGGTATTGATTGGAATCAAGTCTTAATCCTTAATGAATTGGTTTCTCTTGTCTTTAAGTTCTTTTTGCCATTGATTGGAATCAAGTCTTAATCCTTAAGGAATTGGTTTCTCTTTGTCCTTTAAGTTCTTTTGGTAATTGATTGGAATCAAGTCTTAATCCTTAAGGAATTGGTTTCTCTTTTCCTTTAAGTTCTTTTTTGGTATTGATTGGAATCAAGTCTTAATCCTTAATGAATTGGTTTCTCTTGTCTTTAAGTTCTTTTTGTAATTGATTGGAATCAAGTCTTAATCCTTGAGGAATTGGTTTCTCTTTTTCCTTTAAGTTCTTTTGGTAATTGATTGGAATCAAGTCTTAATCCTTAATGAATTGGTTTCTCTTTTTTAAGTTCTTTTGCCATTGATTGGAATCAAGTCTTAATCCTTAAGGAATTGGTTTCTCTTTCCTTTAAGTTCTTTTTTGTATTGATTGGAATCAAGTCTTAATCCTTAAGGAATTGGTTTCTCTTGTCCTTTAAGTTCTTTTGGTAATTGATTGGAATCAAGTCTTAATCCTTAATGAATTGGTTTCTCTTTTCTTTAAGTTCTTTTGGTATTGATTGGAATCAAGTCTTAATCCTTAAGGAATTGGTTTCTCTTTGTCCTTTAAGTTCTTTTGCCATTGATTGGAATCAAGTCTTAATCCTTAATGGAATTGGTTTCTCTTTTCCTTTAAGTTCTTTTTGGTATTGATTGGAATCAAGTCTTAATCCTTAAGGAATTGGTTTCTCTTTGTCCTTTAAGTTCTTTTGGTATTGATTGGAATCAAGTCTTAATCCTTAAGGAATTGGTTTCTCTTTTCCTTTAAGTTCTTTTTGGTATTGATTGGAATCAAGCCTTAATCCTTAATGAATTGGTTTCTCTTTGTCTTTTAAGTTCTTTTTGCCATTGATTGGAATCAAGTCATAATCCTTGAGGAATTGGTTTCTCCTTGTCCTTTAAGTTCTTTTGGTAATTGATTGGAATCAAGTCTTTATCCAAAATGAATTGGTTTCCCTTTGTCTTTTAAGTTCTTTTTGGTATTGATTGGAATCAAGTCTTAATCCTTAAGGAATTGGTTTCTCTGTTCTTTAAGTTCTTTTGTAATTGATTGGAATCAAGTCTTAATCCTTAAGGAATTGGTTTCTCTTTTCCTCTTAAGTTCTTTTGGTATTGATTGGAATCAAGTCTTAATCCTTAATGAATTGGTTTCTCTTTTCTTTTTGCCATTGATTGGAATCAAGTCTTAATCCTTGATGAATTGGTTTCTTTGTCCTTTAAGTTCTTTTTGGTAATTGATTGGAATCAAGTCTTAATCCTTAAGGAATTGGTTTCTCTTTGACCTTTAAGTTCTTTTGGAGATTGATTGGAAGCAAGACTTAATCCTTAAGGAATTGGTTTATCTTTCTTTTTCATGTTCTTTTTGCCATTGATTGGAATCAAGTCTTAATCCTTGAGGAATTGGTTTCTCTTTGTCCTTTAAGTTCTTTTGATAATTGATTGGAATCAAGTCTTAATCCTTAAGGAATTGGTTTCTCTTTTTCCTTTAAGTTCTTTTGGTATTGATTGGAATTAAGTCTTAATCTACAATGAATTGGTTTCTCTTGGTGTTTTAAGATCTTTTTGCCATTGATTGGAATCAAGTCTTAATCCTTAAGGAATTGGCTTCTCTTTGTCCTTTAAGATCTTTTGGTAATTGATTGGAATCAAGTCTTAATCCTTAAGGAATTGGTTTCTCTTTGTCTTTAAGTTCTTTTGGTATTGATTGGAATCAAGTCTTAATCCTAATGAATTGGTTTCTCTTGTCCTTTAAGATCTTTTTGCCATTGATTGGAATCAAGTCTTAATCCTTAAGGAATTGGCTTCTCTTTGTCCTTTAAGATCTTTTGGTAATTGATTGGAGGTAAGTGTTAATCCTTAAGGAATTGGTTTCTCTTGTCCTTTAAGTTCTTTTGCCATTGATTGGAATCAAGTCTTAATCCTTAAGGAATTGGTTTCTCTTTGTCCTTTAAGTTCTTTTGGTATTGATTGGAATCAAGTCTTAATCCTTAAGGAATTGGTTTCTCTTTGTCCTCTAAGTTCTTTTTGGTATTGATTGGAATCAAGTCTTAATCCTTAATGAATTGGTTTCTCTTGTTCTTTAAGTTCTTTTGCCATTGATTGGAATCAAGTCTTAATCCTTAAGGAATTGGTTTCTCTTTTCTCTTAAGTTCTTTTGTATTGATTGGAATCAAGTCTTAATCCTTAATGAATTGGTTTCTCTTTTAAGTTCTTTTTGTATTGATTGGACTCAAGTCTGAATCCTTGAGGAATTGGTTTCTCTTTGTCCTTTAAGTTCTTTTCGCCATTGATTGGAAGCAAGTCTTAATCCTTAAGGAATTGGTTTCTCTGTTTCCTCTAGGTTCTTTTTGGTATTGATTGGAAACTTGTCTTAATCCTTAATGAATTGGTTTTTCTTTGTCCTTTAAGTTCTTTTGGCCATTGATTGAATCAAGTCTTAATCCTTAAGGAATTGGTTTCTCTTTGTCTTTAAGTTCTTTTGGTATTGATTGGAATCAAGTCTTAATCCTTAAGGAATTGGT
The DNA here is from genome assembly GCA_031439585.1 of Pterocarpus macrocarpus. Taxonomy (NCBI): domain Eukaryota; kingdom Viridiplantae; phylum Streptophyta; class Magnoliopsida; order Fabales; family Fabaceae; genus Pterocarpus; species Pterocarpus macrocarpus. Next base: position 11,760 of record JAVHNN010000485.1, read on the forward strand.
TTCTCTTTTCTTTAAGTTCTTTTGTATTGATTGGAATCAAGTCTTAATCCTTAATGAATTGGTTTCTCTTGTTTTTAAGTTCTTTGGCCATTGATTGGAAACAAGTCTTAATCCACAAGGAATTGGTTTCTCTTTTTCCTTTAAGTTCTTTTCGGTATTGATTGGAATCAAATCTTAATCCTTAATGAATTGGTTTCTCTTTGTCTTTAAGTTCTTTTTGCCATTGATTGGAATCAAGTCTTAATCCTTAAGGAATTGGTTTCTCTTTGTCCTTTAAGTTCTTTTGGTATTGATTGGAATCAAGTCTTAATCCTTAAGGAATTGGTTTCTCTTTTTCTCTAAGTTCTTTTTGGTATTGATTGGAATCAAGTCTTAATCCTTAATGAATTGGTTTCTCTTTGTCTTTAAGTTCTTTTTGCCATTGATTGGAATCAAGTCTTAATCCTTGAGGAATTGGTTTCTCTTTGTCCTTTAAGTTCTTTTGGTAATTGATTGGAATCAAGTCTTAATCCTTGGAATTGGTTTCTCTTTTCTTTAAGTTTCTTTTGGTATTGATTGAATCAAGTCTTAATCCTTAAATGGTTTCTCTTGTTTCTTAAGTTCTTTTAATTGATTGGAATCAAGTCTTAATCCTTAAGGAATTGGTTTCTCTTTTCCTTTAAGTTCTTTTTGGTATTGATTGGAATCAAGTCTTAATCCTTAATGAATTGGTTTTCTTTGTCTTTAAGTTCTTTTGCCATTGATTGGAATCAAGTCTTAATCCTTAATGAATTGGTTTCTCTTTGTTTTAAGTTCTTTTGCCATTGATTGGAATCAAGTCTTAATCCTTAAGGAATTGGTTTCTCTTTTCTCTAAGTTCTTTTGGTATTGATTGGAATCAAGTCTTAATCCTTAATGAATTGGTTTCTCTTGTCTTTAAGTTCTTTTGCCATTGATTGGAATCAAGTCTTAATCCTTAATGAATTGGTTTCTCTTTCCTTTAAGTTCTTTTTGTAATTGATTGGAATCAAGTCTTAATCCTTAAGGAATTGGTTTCTCTTTTCTCTAGTTCTTTTTGGTATTGATTGGAATCAAGTCTTAATCCTAATGAATTGGTTTCTCTTGTCTTTAAGTTCTTTGGTGCCATTGATTGGAATCAAGTCTTAATCCTTAAGGAATTGGTTTCTCTTTGTCTTTAAGTTCTTTTGGTATTGATTGGAATCAAGTCTTAATCCTTGAGGAATTGGTTTCTCTTTCCTTTAAGTTCTTTTTGTATTGATTGAATCAAGTCTTAATCCTTAATGAATTGGTTTCTCTTTGTCTTTAAGTTCTTTTGTATTGATTGGAATCAAGTCTTAATCCTTGAGGAATTGGTTTCTCTTTTCTAAGTTCTTTTTGGTGATTGGAATCAAGTCTTAATCCTTAGGAATTGGTTTCTCTTTCCTTAAGTTCTTTTTGCCATTGATTGGAATCAAGTCTTAATCCTTAATGAATTGGTTTCTCTTTGTCTTTAAGTTCTTTTGTATTGATTGGAATCAAGTCTTAATCCTTAAGGAATTGGTTTCTCTTTTCTTTAAGTTCTTTTTTATTGATTGAATCAAGTCTTAATCCTTGGAATTGGTTTCTCTTTGTCTTTAAGTTCTTTTTGGTATTGATTGGAATCAAGTCTTAATCCTTAATGAATTGGTTTCTCTTTGTCCTTAAGTTCTTTTGGTATTGATTGGAATCAAGTCTTAATCCTTAAGGAATTGGTTTCTCTTTTCCTTTAAGTTCTTTTTGGTATTGATTGGAATCAAGTCTTAATCCTTAAGGAATTGGTTTCTCTTGTTCTTTAAGTTCTTTTTGGTATTGATTGGAATCAAGTCTTAATCCTTAAGGAATTGGTTTCTCTTTTTCCTTTAGTTCTTTTTGGTAATTGATTGGAATCAAGTCTTAATCCTTAAGGAATTGGTTTCTCTTTGTCTTTAAGTTCTTTTGGTATTGATTGGAATCAAGTCTTAATCCTTAAGGAATTGGTTTCTCTTTGTCCTTTAAGTTCTTTGGTAATTGATTGGAATCAAGTCTTAATCCTTAAGGAATTGGTTTCTCTTTTCCTTTAAGTTCTTTTGGTATTGATTGGAATCAAGTCTTAATCTTAATGAATTGGTTTCTCTTTGTCCTTTAAGTTCTTTGCCATTGATTGGAATCAAGTCTTAATCCTTAAGGAATTGGTTTCTCTTTGTCCTTTAAGTTTCTTTTAATTGATTGGAATCAAGTCTTAATCCTTAATGAATTGGTTTCTCTTTCCTTAAGTTCTTTTGGTATTGATTGGAATCAAGTCTTAATCCTTAATGAATTGGTTTCTCTTGTCTTTAAGTTCTTTTGGTATTGATTGGAATCAAGTCTTAATCCTTAAGGAATTGGTTTCTCTTTGTCCTTTAAGTTCTTTGGTAATTGATTGGAATCAAGTCTTAATCCTTAATGAATTGGTTTCTCTTTTTCCTCTAAGTTCTTTTTGGTATTGATTGAATCAAGTCTTAATCTTAATGAATTGGTTTCTCTTGTCCTTTTAAGTTCTTTTGCCATTGATTGGAATCAAGTCTTAATCCTTAAGGAATTGGTTTCTCTTTGTCCTTTAGTTCTTTTGGTAATTGATTGGAATCAAGTCTTAATCCTTAAGGAATTGGTTTCTCTTTTTCCTTTAAGTTCTTTTGGTATTGATTGGAATCAAGTCTTAATCCTTAATGAATTGGTTTCTCTTGTCCTTTAAGTTCTTTTGGCCAAAGATTGGAATCAAGTCTTAATCCTTAAGGAATTGGTTTCTGTTTGTCCTTTAAGTTCTTTTTGGTATTGATTGGAATCAAGTCTTAATCCTTAATGAATTGGTTTCTCTTTTAGTTCTTTTTTGGTATTGATTGGAATCAAGTCTTAATCCTTGAGGAATTGGTTTCTCTTGTCCTTTAAGTTCTTTTTGGTATTGATTGGATCAAGTCTTAATCCTTAAGGAATTGGTTTCTCTTTCCTTTAAGTTCTTTTGGTATTGATTGGAATCAAGTCTTAATCCTTAATGAATTGGTTTCTCTTTGTCTTTAAGTTCTTTTTGATTGATTGAATCAAGTCTTAATCCTTGAGGAATTGGTTTCTCTTTGTCTTTAAGTTCTTTTGGTATTGATTGGAATCAAGTCTTAATCCTTAAGGAATTGGTTTCTCTTTTTCCTTTAAGTTCTTTTTTGTAATTGATTGGAATCAAGTCTTAATCCTTAATGAATTGGTTTCATTTTGTCCTTTAAGTTCTTTTTGCCATTGATGGTAATCAAGTCTTAATCCTTGAGGAATTGGTTTCTCTTGTCCTTTAAGTTCTTTTGGTAATTGATTGGAATCAAGTCTTAATCCTTAAGGAATTGGTTTCTCTTTTCCTCTAGTTTCTTTTTGGTATTGATTGGAATCAAGTCTTAATCCTTAATGAATTGGTTTCTCTTTGTCTTTAGTTCTTTTTGCCATTGATTGGAATCAAGTCTTAATCCTTAAGGAATTGGTTTCTCTTTGTCCTTTAAGTTCTTTTGGTAATTGATTGGAATCAAGTCTTAATCCTTAAGGAATTGGTTTCTTTTCCTTTAGTTTCTTTTTGTAATTGATTGAAAGCAAGTCTTAGTCCTTAATGAATTGGTTTCTCTTGGTGTTTTTAGTTCTTTTTGCCATTGATTGGAATCAAGTCTTAATCCTTAAGGAATTGGTTTCTCATTGTCCTTTAAGTTCTTTTGGTAATTGATTGGAAGTAAGTCTTAATCCTTAAGGAATTGGTTTCTCTTTTTCCTTTAGTTCTTTTGGTATTGATTGGAATCAAGTCTTAATCCTTAATGAATTGGTTTCTCTTTGTCCTTTAAGTTCTTTTGCCATTGATTGGAATCAAGTCTTAATCCTTAAGGAATTGGTTTCTCTTTGTCCTTTAAGTTCTTTTTGGTATTGATTGGAATCAAGTCTTAATCCATTAGGAATTAGTTTGTCTTTGTCCTTTAAGTTCTTTTGGCCATTGATTGGATGCATGTCTTAATCCATTAGGAATTAGTTTGTCTTTGTCCTTTAAGTTCTTTTTGCCATTGATTGGAATCAAGTCTTAATCCTTGAGGAATTGGTTTCTCTTTGTCCTTTAAGTTCTTTTGGTAATTGATTGGAATCAAGTCTTAATCCTTAGGAATTGGTTTCTCTTTTCCTTTAAGTTCTTTTGGTATTGATTGGAATCAAGTCTTAATCTTAATGAATTGGTTTCTCTTTGTCTTTTAAGTTCTTTTGCCATTGATTGGAATCAAGTCTTAATCCTTGATGAATTGGTTTCTCTTTGTCCTTTAAGTTCTTTTGGTAATTGATTGGAAATCAAGTCTTAATCCTTAAGGAATTGGTTTCTCTTTCCTCTAAGTTCTTTTTGGTAATTGATTGGAATCAAGTCTTAATCCTTAATGAATTGGTTTCTCTTTGTCTTTAGTTCTTTTTGCCATTGATTGGAATCAAGTCTTAATCCTTAAGGAATTGGTTTCTCTTTGTCTTTAAGTTCTTTTGGTAATTGATTGGAATCAAGTCTTAATCCTTAAGGAATTGGTTTCTCTTTTTCCTTTAGTTCTTTTTGGTATTGATTGGAATCAAGTCTTAATCTTAATGAATTGGTTTCTCTTGTCTTTTAAGTTCTTTGTATTGATTGGAATCAAGTCTTAATCCTGAATGAATTGGGTTTCTCTTTGTCCTTTAAGTTCTTTTTGGTAATTGATTGGAAATCAAGTCTTTAATCCTTAGGAATTGGTTTCTCTTTTCTCTAAGTTCTTTTGGTTGATTGGAATCAAGTCTTAATCCTTAAGGAATTGGTTTCCATTTATTCTTTTAGTTCTTTTTGCCATTGATTGGAATCAAGTCTTAATCCTTGAGGAATTGGTTTCTCTTTGTCCTTTAAGTTCCTTTGGTAATTGATTGGAAGCAAGTCTTAATCCTTAAGGAATTGGTTTCTCTTTTCCTTTAGTTCTTTTGGTATTGATTGGAATCAAGTCTTAATCCTAATGAATTGGTTCTCTTTGTCTTTTAAGTTCTTTTTGCCATTGATTGGAATCAAGTCTTAATCCTTAAGGAATTGGTTTCTCTTTGTCCTTTAAGTTCTTTTGGTAATTGATTGAATCAAGTCTTAATCCTTAAGAATTGGTTTCTCTTTCCTCTAGTTTCTTTTTGGTATTGATTGGAATCAAGTCTTTAATCCTTAATGAATTGGTTTCTCTTTGTCTTTAGTTCTTTTTGCATTGATTGGAATCAAGTCTTAAATCTTAATGAATTGGTTTCTCTTGTCCTTAAGTTCTTTGGTTGATTGGAATCAAGTCTTAATCCTTAAGGAATTGGTTTCTCTTTTTCCTTTAAGTTCTTTTGGTATTGATTGGAATCAAGTCTTAATCTTAATGAATTGGTTTCTCTTTGTCTTTAAGTTCTTTTTGCCATTGATTGGAATCAAGTCTTAATCCTTGAGGAATTGGTTTCTCTTTGTCCTTTAGTTCTTTTGGTAATTGATTGGAATCAAGTCTTAATCCTTAAGGAATTGGTTTCTCTTTCCTTTAAGTTCTTTGGTATTGATTGGAATCAAGTCTTAATCCTTGAATTGGTTTCTCTTGTCTTTTAGTTCTTTTTGCCATTGATTGGAATCAAGTCTTAATCCTGAGGAATTGGTTTCTCTTTGTCCTTTAAGTTCTTTTGGTAATTGATTGGAATCAAGTCTTAATCCTTAGGAATTGGTTTCTCTTTTCCTTAGTTCTTTTGGTATTGATTGGAATCAAGTCTTAATCCTTAATGAATTGGTTTCTCTTTGTCCTTTAAGTTCTTTTGCCATTGATTGGAATCAAGTCTTAATCCTTGAAATTGGTTTCTCTTTGTCCTAAGTTTCTTTTGGTAATTGATTGAATCAAGTCTTAATCCTTAAGGAATTGGTTTCTCTTTTCCTCTAGTTTCTTTTTGGTATTGATTGGAATCAAGTCTTAATCCTTGATGAATTGGTTTCTCTTTATTCTTTAAGTTCTTTTAGCTATTGATTGGAATCAAGTCTTAATCCTTGAGAATTGGTTTCTCTTGTCCTTAAGTTCTTTTGTAATTGATTGAATCAAGTCTTAATCCTTAGGAATTGGTTTCTCTTTTTCCTTTAAGTTCTTTTGGTGATTGGAATCAAGTCTTAATCCTTAATGAATTGGTTTCTCTTGTCTTTTAGTTCTTTTTGCCATTGATTGGAATCAAGTCTTAATCCTTAAGGAATTGGTTTCTCTTTGTCCTTTAAGTTCTTTGGTAATTGATTGGAATCAAGTCTTAATCCTTAAGAATTGGTTTCTCTTTTCTTTAAGTTCTTTTTGGTATTGATTGGAATCAAGTCTTAATCCTTAATGAATTGGTTTCTCTTTGTCTTTAAGTTCTTTTGCCATTGATTGGAATCAAGTCTTAATCCTGAGGAATTGGTTTCTCTTTGTCCTTTAAGTTCTTTGGTAATTGATTGGAATCAAGTCTTAATCCTTAAGGAATTGGTTTCTCTTTTCTCTAAGTTCTTTTTGGTATTGATTGGAATCAAGTCTTAATCCTTAAGGAATTGGTTTCTCTTTGTCTTTAAGTTCTTTTTTGCCATTGATTGGAATCAAGTCTTAATCCTTGAGGAATTGGTTTCTCTTTGTCCTTAAGTTCTTTGGTAATTGATTGGAATCAAGTCTTAATCCTTAAGGAATTGGTTTCTCTTTTCTTTAGTTCTTTTGGTATTGATTGGAATCAAGTCTTAATCCTTAATGAATTGGTTTCTCTTTGTCTTTTAGTTCTTTTGCCATTGATTGAATCAAGTCTTAATCCTTGAGGAATTGGTTTCTCTTTGTCCTTTAAGTTCTTTGGTAATTGATTGGAATCAAGTCTTAATCCTAGGAATTGGTTTCTCTTTCTCTAAGTTCTTTGGTATTGATTGGAATCAAGTCTTAATCCTAATGAATTGGTTTCTCTTTCCTTTAAGTTCTTTTTGCCATTGATTGGAATCAAGTCTTAATCCTTAAGGAATTGGTTTCTCTTTGTCCTTTAAGTTCTTTGTAATTGATTGGAATCAAGTCTTAATCCTTAAGGAATTGGTTTCTCTTTTCCTTTAAGTTCTTTGGTATTGATTGGAATCAAGTCTTAATCCTTAATGAATTGGTTTCTCTTTGTCTTTAAGTTCTTTTGCCATTGATTGGAATCAAGTCTTAATCCTTAAGGAATTGGTTTCTCTTTGTCCTTTAAGTTCTTTTGGTAATTGATTGGAATCAAGTCTTAATCCTTAAGAATTGGTTTCTCTTTTCTCTTAAGTTCTTTTTGGTATTGATTGGAATCAAGTCTTAATCCTTAATGAATTGGTTTCTCTTGTCTTTTAGTTCTTTTTGTATTGATTGGAATCAAGTCTTAATCCTTGAGAATTGGTTTCTCTTGTCCTTAAGTTCTTTGGTAATTGATTGGAATCAAGTCTTAATCCTTAGGAATTGGTTTCTCTTTCTCTAAGTTCTTTTTGGTATTGATTGGAATCAAGTCTTAATCCTTAATGAATTGGTTTCTCTTTGTCTTTTAAGTTCTTTTGCCATTGATTGGAATCAAGTCTTAATCCTTAAGGAATTGGTTTCTCATTCTGCTTTAAGTTCTTTTGGCCATTGATTGGAATCAAGTATTAATCGTTAAGAATTTGGTTTCTCTTTCTTCTTTTGGTATTGATTGGAATCAAGTCTTAATCCATAATGAATTGGTTTCTGTTTGTCTTTTAAGTTATTTTTGCCATTGATTGGAATCAAGTCTTAAATCCTTGAGGAATTGGTTTCTCTTGTCCTTTAAGTTCCTTTGGTATTGATTGAATCAAGTCTTAATCCTTAAGGAATTGGTTTCTCTTTTTCCTCTAAGTTCTTTTGGTATTGATTGGAATCAAGTCTTAATCCTAATGAATTGGTTTCTCTTGTCCTTTAAGTTCTTTTGCCATTGATTGGAATCAAGTCTTAATCCTTAAGGAATTGGTTTCTCTTGTCCTTTAAGTTCTTTTGGTAATTGATTGAATCAAGTCTTAATCCTTAAGGAATTGGTTTCTCTTTTTCTCTAAGTTCTTTGTATTGATTGGAATCAAGTCTTAATCCTTAATGGAATTGGTTTCTCTTTGTCTTTAGTTCTTTTGCCATTGATTGGAATCAAGTCTTAATCCTTGAGGAATTGGTTTCTCTTTGTCCTTTAAGTTCTTTTGGTAATTGATTGGAATCAAGTCTTAATCCTTAAGGAATTGGTTTCTCTTTTTCTTTAAGTTCTTTTGGTATTGATTGGAATCAAGTCTTAATCCTTAAGGAATTGGTTTCTCTTGTCTTTAAGTTCTTTTGCCATTGATTGGAATCAAGTCTTAATCCTTAAGGAATTGGTTTCTCTTTGTCTTTAAGTTCTTTGGTAATTGATTGGAATCAAGTCTTAATCCTTAATGAATTGGTTTCTCTTTGTCCTTAAGTTCTTTTTGGTATTGATTGGAATCAAGTCTTAATCCTTAATGAATTGGTTTCTCTTTGTTTTTAAGTTCTTTTGCCATTGATTGGAATCAAGTCTTAATCCTTAAGGAATTGGTTTCTCTTTGTCCTTAAGTTCTTTGGTAATTGATTGGAATCAAGTCTTAATCCTTAAGGAATTGGTTTCTCTTTTCCTCTAAGTTCTTTTGGTATTGATTGGAATCAAGTCTTAATCCTTAATGAATTGGTTTCTCTTTCTTTTTAGTTCTTTTGCCATTGATTGGAATCAAGTCTTAATCCTTAAGGAATTGGTTTCTCTTTGTCCTTTAAGTTCTTTTGGTAATTGATTGGAATCAAGTCTTAATCCTTAAGGAATTGGTTTCTCTTTTTCTCTAAGTTCTTTTGGTATTGATTGGAATCAAGTCTTAATCCATAATGAATTGGTTTCTCTTTGTCTTTTAGTTCTTTTGCCATTGATTGGAATCAAGTCTTAATCCTTGAGGAATTGGTTTCTCTTTGTCCTTTAAGTTCTTTTGGTAATTGATTGGAATCAAGTCTTAATCCTTAAGGAATTGGTTTCTCTTTTCCTCTAGTTCTTTTTGGTATTGATTGGAATCAAGTCTTAATCCTTAATGAATTGGTTTCTCTTTGTCTTTTAAGTTCTTTTGCCATTGATTGGAATCAAGTCTTAATCCTTGAGGAATTGGTTTCTCTTTGTCCTTTAAGTTCTTTTGGTAATTGATTGGAATAAGTCTTAATCCTTAAGGAATTGGTTTCTCTTTTCCTCTAGGTTCTTTTGGTATTGATTGGAATCAAGTCTTAATCCATAATGAATTGGTTTCTCTTTGTCTTTTAAGTTCTTTTGCCATTGATTGGAATCAAGTCTTAATCCTTGAGGAATTGGTTTCTCTTTGTCCTTTAAGTTCTTTTGGTAATTGATTGGAATCAAGTCTTAATCCTTAAGGAATTGGTTTCTCTTTTTCCTCTAAGTTCTTTTTGGTATTGATTGGAATCAAGTCTTAATCCTTAATGAATTGGTTTCTCTTTGTCTTTTAAGTTCTTTTGCCATTGATTGGAATCAAGTCTTAATCCTTGAGGAATTGGTTTCTCTTTGTCCTTTAAGTTCTTTTGGTAATTGATTGGAATCAAGTCTTAATCCTTAAGGAATTGGTTTCTCTTTTCTCTAAGTTCTTTTTGGTATTGATTGGAATCAAGTCTTAATCCTTAATGAATTGGTTTCTCTTGTCTTTTAAGTTCTTTTTAATTGATTGGAATCAAGTCTTAATCCTTAAGGAATTGGTTTCTCTTTGTCCTTTAAGTTCTTTTGGTAATTGATTGGAATCAAGTCTTAATCCTTAAGGAATTGGTTTCTCTTTTCCTTTAGTTCTTTTTGGTATTGATTGGAATCAAGTCTTAATCCTTAATGAATTGGTTTCTCTTTGTCTTTAAGTTCTTTTGGTATTGATTGGAATCAAGTCTTAATCCTTAAGGAATTGGTTTCTCTTTCCTCTAAGTTCTTTTTGGTATTGATTGGAATCAAGTCTTTATCCTTAATGAATTGGTTTCTCTTTGTCTTTTAAGTTCTTTTTGCCATTGATTGGAATCAAGTCTTAATCCTTGAGAATTGGTTTCTCTTTGTCCTTTAAGTTCTTTTGGTAATTGATTGGAATCAAGTCTTAATCCTTAGGAATTGGTTTCTCTTTTTCCTCTAGTTCTTTTGGTATTGATTGGAATCAAGTCTTTATCCATAATGAATTGGTTTCTCTTTGTCTTTTAAGTTCTTTTTGCTGTTGATTGGAATCAAGTCTTAATCCTTGAGGAATTGGTTTCTCTTCATCCTTTAAGTTCTTTGGTAATTGATTGGAAGCAAGTCTTAATCCATAAGGAATTAGTTTGTCTTTTCCTCTAAGTTCTTTTGGTATTGATTGGAATCAAGTCTTAATCCATAATGAATTGGTTTCTCTTTGTCTTTTAAGCTTCTTTTCGCTAATGATCAATCAAGCCTTAATCCTCGGCGAATTGGTTAATATTTGTCCTTTATGTTCTTTCGTAACTGATCAAGTAAAGACTTATATCCCCATGAATTGGTTTCTTCTTTTCTCCTTTAAGTTCTTTTTGGCATTGACAATCGCGCCTTAATCCATAATGAATTGGTTTCGCTTTCATCTTTTAAGTTCTTTAAGCGCTTGATTGGAATCAATAAGTCTTTTAATCATTAACAAATTGGTTTCTCTTTGTCCTTTAAGTATTTTTGGCATTGATTGTTTGAATCAAGTGTCTTAATTCTCAAGGAATTGGTTTCACTTTTTCCGCTAAGTTCTTTTTGGTATTGATTAGAATCAAGTCTTAATCCATAACGAATCGGTTTCTATTTGTCTTTAAAGTTCTTTTTACCATTGCTCGAATCAAGTCTTAATCCTTCAGGAATTCGCTTCTCTTTATCCTTTAAGTTCTTTTGGTAATTGAATGTAAATAAGTCTTCAACTTTGCCGAATTCATCTCTTTTCCCATTAAGTTTTTCCTGGTTTTTAATGGACCCACCATAATCTATACCGAATTTGGTTTCTCTTGTCATTTTCCAAGTTCTTTTTTGCCATTTATTGTAACCTCAAGTCCTAATCCTTCGGCGTAATTGGTTTCTCTTTGCTCCTTCAAGCTCTTTCGGTAATTGATCGGCGCAGATCTTAATCCATCGGAATTGGCTTCTCTTTTCCTTTAGAGTGCTTTTTGGTATTGATTGGAATCAAGTCTTAATCCATAATGAATTTGTTTCTCTTTGTCTTTTTAAGTTCTTTTCGCTATCGATTTAATCAAGTTTCAATCCTGTGCACCGTTTCTCCTTGTCCTTCAAGTTCTTTTTCCAATTGATTGGAAGTAAGTCTTATTCCTTAAGGAATTGGTTTCTCTTTTCCTCTAAGACTTCTGGTGCATTGATTGGAATCAAGTCTTAATCCATAATGAATCGATTTTTTCTTGTCTTTTAAGTTCTTTTTGCCGCTGATTGGAATCAAGTCTTAATCCTTAACGCACTGGTTTCTCTTTGTCCTATATCTTTTTTGGCAATTGACTGGAATCAAGTCTTAATCCCTAATGAATTGATTTCTATTTTTCCTTTAAGTTCTTTTGGTATCGATTGGAATCAAGTCTTAATCCATAATGAATTGGTTTCTCTTTGTCTTTAATTTCTTTTTTACCATTGATTCGAATCAAGTCTTAATCCTTAAAGAGTTGGTTTCTCCTTGTCGCTTAATTTCATTTCTAATTGATTCAAGTAAGTCTTAATCCTTAAGGAATTGCTTTCTCTTCTCCTTTAAGTTCTTTCTAGATTGATTTGAATCAACTCTCAATCCACAATTTAACGGTTTTCTCTTGTCTTTTAAGTTCTGCCGCTATCAATAAATCAAGTTTAAATCCTTAAGGAATTGGTTTCCCTCTTGTCCTCTAAGTTCTTTCGCAAAGATTGATTGGAACTAAGTCTTAATCTATAATGAATTGGTTTCTCTTATCTTTGGGTTCTTTTGGTATTGATTGGAATCAAGTCTTAATCCTTAATGAATTGGTTTCTCTTTGTCTTTTAAGTTCTTGTTGCCATTGATTGGAATCAAGTCTTAATCCTTAACGAATTCGTTTCTATTATCCTTTATGTTCTTAAGGTAATTGATTGGAATCAAGTATATTAATCCATATGAATTGGTTTCTCTTTGTCCTTTACCTCGCTTTGGTATTGATTTAATCAAGTCTTAATCCATAATGTAATTTGTTTCTCTTGTCCTTTAAGTTCTTTTTCACCATTGATTGGACATCAAGTCCGAATCCTTGAGGAATTCGTTTCTCTTTGTCCTTTAAGTTCCTGGCAATTGATCGAAGTAAACTAATAATCCTTAAGGAATTGGTTTCTCTTTTTCCTCTAAGTTCTTTTGGCTTTTATTGGAATCTCAAGTCTTTAATCTTTATAATGAATTGGTTTCTCTTTATCTTTCAGTTCTTTTTGCCATTTATTGGAATCAAGTCTCAATCCTTGAGAAATTGGTTTCTCTTTGTCCTTTAAGTTCTTTTTGCAATTGATTTGATAAAAGTCATAATCCTTATGAAATTGGTTTGCTTTTTCCTTTTAGTTCTTTTTGGTATTGATTGGAATCAACTTGTCTTAAATCCATAATGAATTATTTCTCTGTCTTTTAAATTGCTTTGCCATTGATTGGAATCAAGTGTGAATCCTTAAAGAATTGGTTTATCCTGTCGCTAATTTCATTTGGCAATCGATTTGAAGTAAGTCTAAACCCTTAAGGAATTGGTTTCTGCTTTTTCCTTTCTCTGCTTTTTGTATTGATTGGAATCAAGTCTTAATCCTTAATCAATTGGTTTCTTCTTTGTCTTTTTAAGTTCTGCTTGCCATTTGTTGGAATCAAGTCTAAATCCTTGGCGAATCGGGTTCTCTTCGTCCTTCTAAGTTCTTTGGTATTATTGATTGGTATCAAGTCTTAATCCATAATGAATTGGTTTCTTCTTGTCCTTTAAGTTCTTTTGCCGCTTGATTGGAATCATGTTTTAATCCTTAACGAATTAGTCGCTTCTTGTCCTTTTATGTTCTTTTGGCAATTGATTGCAAAGAAAGTTTTAATCCTCGATAATCGCTTCTTCTTGTCATTTAAGTTCTTTTTCGCCATTGATCTAATCAAGTCTTTATCCTTAAAGAATTGGTTTCTCTTTTCCTGACGCCAAGTTCTTTTTGGCAATTGATTGGAAGCAAGTCTTAATCCTTAAGGGAATTGGTTTCTCATTTTCTTTAACATCATTATGGTATAGATTGGAATCCAGATTTAATCCATAATCAATTGGTTTCTCTTTGTCCTTATAAGTTCTTTGGTAATTTTCTTGAATCAAGTTGTTAATCTATAATGAAGTGGTTTCTCTTTGTCTCTAAGTTCTCTTTTGCCATTTATTGGAATCAAGTCTTAATCTTTGAGGAATTGCTTTCTCTTTGTCCTTTAAGTTCTTTTTTGGCAATTGATTGGAAGCAAACCTTAACCTTTAAGCAATTGGTTTCTCTTTGTCCTTTTTAAGTTCTTTTCTAATTGATTACTGAACTCAAATCTTAATCCATAATGAATCTGCTTTATCTCTGAAGACTGATTACGCTGGCTTTACTCAGGGAAGCTGAGTTCATAAATGATATGCTTCAAATAAATTGAACGAAATAAACTCTGATACATGGCGCTTCAGTGCTGTTCTCTCACTTATATGCTTTTGGAAATGATTAGAAATTCAAGTCTTAATACTCTATAATGAATTATTTTTTCATTTAAATCGCTTACATTATTAGTCCAAAGATCTATAATCTTGAGAGTTATTTCTGTCTTTTTGGTTCTTTTAACGCCATTGATTGAACTCAAGTCTTAATCCTTCACTAATCTGGCTTTCTCTTTGCCTCTTTTAAGTTCTATTTGGTATTGATTGGAATCAAGTCTTAATCCTTAAGGAATTGGTTTCTCTTTATCCTTTATGTTCTTTTGGTAATTGATTGGAATCAAGTCTTTTAATCCTTAAGGAATTGGTTTCTCTTTGTCCTTTAAGTTCTTTTTGGTATTGATTGGAATCAACTCTTAATCCATACCGAATTGGTTTCTCTTTGTCTTTTAAGTTCTGCTTTGCCATTTGATTGGAATCAAACGTCTAAATCCTTACGTAATCGGGTCTCTCTTCGCCCTTCTAAGTTCTTTTGGTATTGATTGGAATCAAGTCTTAATCCATAATGAATTGGTTTCTCTTTGTCTTTAAGTTCTTTTTGCCGCTTATTGAACTGGGTGTTTCTTAATCCTTAACCTAATTAGTCGTTTCTCTTTGTCCTTTATGTTCTTTTGGCACCACTCCAAGAAGAAGTCTTAATCCTTCGAGGAATTGGTTTCTCTTGTCATTTAAGCTCTTTCGCCATTGATCTAATCAAGTCTTAATCCTTAAAGAATTGGTTTCTCCTTACTTTTAAGCCCTTTTGGCAATTGATCAAAAGTAGTTTTAATCCTTGGGCTGACCTATTTCTCATTTTCCTTTAAGATCATTATGGTAATAGATTGGAATCCAGATTTAATCCATAATCAATTGGTTTCTCTTTGTCTTATAAGTTCTTTTGGTATTTCCTGGAATCAAGTGTTAATCCTATAATGAATTGGTTTCTCTTTGTCTTTCAAGTTCTTTTTGCCATTTATTTATCTAATCGTTTTAATCTTTCGGTGAATTGGTTTCCCTTTGTCCTTTAAGTTCTTTTGGCAATTGATTGGAAGCAAGTCTTAATCTTTAAGCAATTGGTTTCTCTTTTTCCTTTAAGTTCTTTTTCTTGCAGATTGATTGGAATCAAATCTTAATCCATAATGAATTGGTTCCGCTTTATCTTCTAAGTTCTTATTTTTGCCATTCATTCGAATCAACTCTTAATCCTTAAGGAATTGGTTTCTCTTGTCCTTTATGCTTTTTTAAGAATCGACGGGCAGTTTCAATCCTCACAATCGTTTTTGGGTCTCTATATGTTCTTTTTGGTGTTGATTGGAATCAAGTCTTAACCCATAATGAATTGGTTTCTCTTGTCTTTTAGTTCTCTTTCACATTTATTTAATCAAGCCTTAATCCTTAATGAATTGGTTTCTCTTGTCTTTTAAGTTCTTTTGTATCGCTTATTGGAATCAAGTCTTAATCCTTCACTAATTGGTTTCTCTTTGCCCTTTAAGTTCTTTTGGCACGGGACGAATCACCTTAATCCTTACAATTATTTTCATCCTTTATGTTCTTTTGGTAATTGATTGGAATCATGTTTTAATCCTTAGCGAATTCCGCTTTCGCTTGTCTTTTAAGCTCCTTGGTATCGATTCGAATCAAGCTCTTAATCCTATACCGAATTTGGGCTTTGTCCTTTAAGTTCGCTTGCCATTTGATTGGAATCAAGTCTAAATCCTTGGCGAATCGGTTTCTCTTTCGCCCTCTAAGTTTCTTTTGCGATTGGGACGTAATCAAGTTTCAATCCATAATGAATTCGTTTCTCTTGTCTTTAAGTTCTTTTTGCCGCTTATTGGAATCATGTTTTAATCCTTAACTAATTAGTTTCGCTTTGTCCTTTATGCTCTTAAGGTAATTGATTACAGTCAAGTCTTAATCCTTGAGGAATTAGTTTCTCACATTTAAGCTTCTACTGGTATCGACTGGAATCAAGCCTTTATCCTTAAAGACGGCTTCTCCTCGACGCCAAGTTCTTTTTGCCATTGAATCGACGCAAGGTTTTAATCCTTGGCGAATTGGTTTCTACCTTCCTTTAAGATCATTATATGGCATAGATTGGAATCCAGACTTAATCCATAATCAATTGGTTTCTCTTGTCTTATAAGTTCTTTTTGGTATTTCCTCGAATCAAGTGTTAATCCTATACGAAGTGGTTTCTCTTGTCTTTCAAGTTCTCTTTGCCATTTATTCGAATCTGCTCTTAATCTTCGGCGAATCAGTTTCTCTTCGTCTCTTAAGTTCTTTTTGGCAATTGATTGGAAGCAAGTCTTAATCCTTAAGGAATTGGTTTTCTCTTTTCCTTTAAGTTCTTTTCTGGTATTGATTGGACAATCAAATCTTAATCCATAAATGAATTCCAGTTTCTCTTATCTCTAAGTTTATTTTTGCCATTCATCGTAATCAACTCTTAATCCTTAAGCGAATTTGCTTTCGGTCTTTATGTTTTTGGCAAATTGACAAGTAAGTCTTAACTTCATTTAATCGTTTCTTGTCCTATATGTTCTTTTGGTGTTGATTGGAATCAAGTCTTCCAACTCCATAACGACCTGCTTTCTCTGGTTTCCTCTAAGTTCTCTTTGCCATTTATTGGAATCAAGTCTTAATCCTTCAGGAATTGGTTTCTCTTGTCTTTTAAGTTCTTTTACCGCTTATTGGAATCAAGTCTAAATCCTTCACGGTAATTGGGTTTCTCTTTGTCCTTTAAGTTCTTTTTTTTTTTTGGTAATTGATTGGAATCAAGTCTTAATCCTTAAGGAATTGGTTTCTCTTATCCTTTATGTTCTTTTTTGGTAATTGATTGGAATCATGTTCTAATCCTTACTTAATTGGTTTCTCTTTGTTTTTAAGTTCCTTTTTGGTATTGATTGGAATCAACTCTTAATCCATAACTAATTGGTTTCTCTTTGTCTTTTAAGTTCGCTTTGCCATTTGATTGGAATCAAAGTCTAAATCCTTAAGGAATTGGTTTCCCTCTTCGCCCTAAGTTCTTTTGGTATCGACAATCAAGTCTTAATCCATAATTTTTAATTGGTTTCTCTTTGTCTTTAAGTTCTTTTTGCCGTTTATTGGAATCATGTTTTAATCCTTAACGAATTAGTTTCGTTTGTCCTTTATGTTCTTTTTGGTAAATTGATTGGCATCAAGTGTTTTAATCCTCAAGACCTAAGTTTCTCTATTATTTAAGCTTATTTTCGCCATTGATCTAATCAAGTCTTTATCCTTAAATGAATTATTTCTCCTTGACTTTTAAGTTCTTTTGGCAATTGATTTAAGTAGTTTTAATCCTTGACGAATTGGTTTCTCATTTTCCTTTAAGATCATTATGGTAATAGATTGGAATCCAGATTTAATCCATAATCACTGGCTTCTCTGTTTGCTCTAAGTTCTTATTGGTATTCCTTGGAATCAAGTGTTAATCTATAATGGTGCTGGTTTCTCTCTTTTGTCTTTCAAGTCTTCTTTTTGCCATTTATTGGAATCAAGTCTTAATCCTTGAGGAATTGGTTTCTTTTTGTCCTTTAAGTTCTTTTTGGCAATTGATTGAAGCAAGTCTTAATCTTTAAGCAATTGGTTTCTCTTTTTCCTTTAAGTTCTTTTTGGTATTGATTTTAATCAAATCTTAATCCATACCTAATCGTGTTTCTCTTTATCTCTTAAGTTCTTATTTTTGCCATTCATTGAATCAACTCTTAATCCTTAAGGAATTGGTTTCTCTTTGTCCTTTATGTTTTTTTGGCAATTGATTGGAAGTAAGTCTTAATCCTCAAGGAATTGGTTTCTCTTTGTCCTATATGTTCCTTTTGCAATTGATTGGAATCAAGCCTTAACCTATAATGCACTGGTTATTTTTAAGTTCTCTTTGCTATTTATCGAATCAAACTAATCCTCGGCGACCGCTTTTTGTCTTTTAAGTTCTTTTATCGCTTGATTTAATCAAGTCCTAATCCTTCACGAACTGGTTTCTCTTTGTTCTTTAAGTTCTTTTGGTAATTGATTCGAATCAAGTTTTAATCCTTATGAAACTGGTTTCTCTTATCCTTTATGCTCTTTTCTGTGAATTGACGTAAATACCTCTTAATCCTGGCTTAATTTTATTTTCGCTTTGTCTTTAAGTTCTTTTTTGTATTGATTGGAATCAAGTCTTAATCCATAATCAATTGGTTTCTCTTTGTCTTTTTAAGTTCGCTTTGCCATTTGATTGGAATCTGAGGTCTAAATCCTCAAGGAATTGGGTTCTTCGCCCTTCTAAGTTCTTTTCGTATTGATTGGAATCAAGTCTTTAATCCATAATGAATTGGTTTCTCTTGTCTTTTAAGTTCTTTTTGCCGCTTATTGGAATCATGTTTTAATCCCAACGAATTAGTTGCTCTTTGTCCTTTATGTTCTTTTTGGCAATTGATCGGGCAGTAGTCTTCCAATCCTCGGCGAATTTATTTCTCTTGTCATTTAAGTTCTTTTCGCCATTGGAATCTTAACTGTCTTTATCCTTAAAGAATTGGTTTCTCCTTGACGTTTAAGTTCTTTTGGCAATTGATTGGAAGCAAATAACCCAAGTGAATTGGCCTCTCATTTTCCTTTTTTTTAAGATCATTATGGTAATAGATTGAACTAAAATTAATCCATAATCAATTGGTTTCTCTTTGTCTTATAAGTTCTTTTTTGGTTTTCTCGAATCAAGTGTTAATCTATAATGAAGTGGTTTCTCTTTGTCTTTCAAGTTCTCTTTGCCATTTATTGGAATCAAGTCTTAATCCCAATGAATTGGTTTCTCTTTGTCCTTTAAGTTCTTTCTAACATCGCAAGTTGTTTTAATCCTTAAGCAATTGGTTTCTCTTTTCCTTTAAGTTCTTTCTGTGATTGATTGGAATCAAATCTTAATCCATAATGAATTGGTTCCGCTTTATCTCTTAAGTTCTTATTTTGCCATTCATTGGAATCAAGTCTCAATCCTGGGCGAACGGCTTCTCTTGGTCCTTTATGTTTTTTTTATGAATTGATTGGCATGGAGTCTTAATCCTCGGCTTAATCTCTGGCTTCTTTTGTCCTATATGTTCTTTTGGTGTTGATTGGAATCAAGTCTTAACTCCATAATGAATTGGTTTCTCTTTGTCTTTTTAAGTTCTCTTTCGCTTACTTATTGGAATCAAGTCTTAATCCTCGGCGACCTGGTTTCTCTTTGCCTTTTAAGTTCTTTTGGTACTGCTTATTGGAATCAAGTCTTAATCCTTCACGACCGTTTCTCTTTGCCCTTTAAGTTCTTTTTGGTATTGATTGGAATCAAGTCTTAATCCTTAAGGAATCGGGTTCTCTTTATCCTTTAAGTGCTTTTTGCAATTGATTGGAATCATGTTTTTAATCCTTAAGCCGAATTTGCTTCTCTTTGCCTTTAAGTTCTTTTGGTAATTGATTGGAATCAACTCTTAATCCATACCGAATCGCTTCTTTTGCCTTTAAGCTCTCGTCAGCTTATTTGTTGAACTGCCCAAATCCTTAAGGAATCGGGTTCTTCGCCCTCTAAGTTCTTTTTGGCATTGACTTGGAATCAAGTCTTAATCCATAATGAATTGGTTTCTCTTCGTTTTTTAAGTTCTTTTGCCGCTTATTCGAATCATGTTTTAATCCTTAACGTAATTAGTCGCTTCTTTTTGTCCTTTATGTTCTTTTGGTACACTGATTGGACAGAAAGCTCTTAATCCTTTATTTAATTGGTTTTCACATATCCTCTAAGTTATTTTCGCCATTGATCTAATCAAGTCTTTATCCTTGAAGAATTGGTTTCTCCTTGACGCTTAAGTTCTTTTTGGCAATCGACAGTTAGCCTTAATCCTACGAATTTATTTTCTCATTTTCCTTTAAGATCATTATGGTAATAGATTGGAACTGCAAGTCTTAATCCATAATCACCTGGTTTCTCTTTGTCTCTATGTTCTTTTTTGGTTTTCCTTGGAAGCAAGTGTTAATCTATAATGAAGTGGTTTCTCTTTGTCTTTCAAGTTCTCTTTGCCATTTATTGGAATCAAGTCTTAATCTTTGAGGAATTGCTTTCTCTTGTCCTTTAAGTTCTTTGGCAATTGATTGGAAGCAAGTCTTAATCTTTACAATTGGTTTCTCTTTTCCTTTAAGTTCTTTCAGATATTGATTGGAATCAAATCTTAATCCATAATGAATCTACAAATATCTCTTGTCTTTAAGTTCTTTATTTTTGCCATTCATCGGAATCAAGTCTTAATCCTTAAGGCTTAATCGGTTTCTTTTCGTCCTTTATGTTTTTTTGGCAATTGATTTGAAGTAAGTCTTAATCCTCAAGGAATTGGTTTCTTCTTGTCCCCATATGTTCTTTTGGTGTTGATTCGAATCAAGTCTTAACCCATAATGAATTGGTTTCTCTTTGTCTTTTAAGTTCTCTTTTGCCATTTATTGGAATCAAGTCTTAATCCTCGAGTAATTGGTTTCTCTTGTCTTTTAAGTTCTTTTGGTAATTCACAACTTCAAGTCTTTAATCCTTCACTAATTGGTTTCTTTGCCCTTTAAGTTCTTTTTGGTATTGATTGGAATCAAGTCTTAATCCTTAAGGAATTGGTTTCTCTTTATCCTTTATGTTCTTTTGGTAATTGATTGTAATCATGTCTTAATCCTTAAGGAATTGGTTTCTCTTTGTCCTTTAAGCTTCTTTTGTGATTGATTTGAACTGTGTTTTAATCCATACCGAATCGTTTCTTCTTTGTCTTTTAAGTTCGCTTGCCATTCGTTTGGAATCGTGTCTAAATCCTTAAGGAATCGGGTTCTCTTCGTCTCCTTCTAAGCTTCTTTTAAGATTTATTGGAATCAAGTCTTAATCCATAATGAATTGGTTTCTCTTTGTCTTTTAAGTTCTTTTTGCCGTTTATTGGAATCATGTTTTAATCCTTAACGAATTAGCTAAGGTTTCTCTTGTCCTTTATGTTCTTTTGGCAATTGATTGGCGTCAAGTTCTTAATCCTCGATGTAATTGGTTTCTCTTTGTCATTTAAGTTCTTTTCGCCATTGATCTAATCAAGTTTCTATCCCAAAGTTAATTGGTTTCTCCTCGACGCCTAAGTTCTTTTTAAGAATTGGATTAAGAAGTCTTAATCCTGGGCGAATCGGCTTCTCATTTCCTTTAAGATCATTATGGTATAGATTGGAATCCAGACTTAATCCATAATCAATCCATTTCTCTTCATTTTATAAGTTCTTTTTGGTTTTCCTGGAATCAAGTGTTAATCTATAATGAAGTGGTTTCTCTTTATCTTCAAGTCGCCTTACATTTATTAACTGTTTTAATCTTCGATAATTGCTTTCTTTGTCCTTCTTAAGTTCTTTTGGCAATTGATTGGAAGCAAGTTTTAATCTTGTAAAGAATCGCTCTTCTCTTTTCCTCTAAGTTCTTTTCAGTATTGATTTGAATCAAATCTAAATCCATAATGAATTCCGCTCTTTATCTCTTAAGTTCTTATTTTTGCCATTCATTGGAATCAACTCTTTAATCCTTACACTGGCTTTCTCTTTTGTCCTTTATGTTCTTTTGGCAATTGATTGGAAGAAGTCTTAATCCTTCATGAATTTGGTTTCTCTATTCTATATGTTCTTTTTTGGCGTTGATTGGAATCAAGTCTTAATCCTATAATGAATTGGTTTTTCTTTGTCTTTTAAGTTCTCTTTGCTATTTATTGGAATCTGTTTCTAATCCTTGATAATTGGCTTCTCTTTGTCTTTTAAGCTCTTTTGGTACTGCTTATTGGAATCAAGTCTTAATCCTTCACGAACTGGTTTCTCTTTGCCCTTTAAGTTCTTTTTTTTTTTTTTTTGGTATTGATTCGAATCAAGTCTTAATCCTTAAGGAATTCGCTTCTCTTTATCCTTTATGTTCTTTTGGTAATTGATTGGAATCAAGTCTTAATCCTTAAGGAATTGGTTTGTCTTTATCCTTTATGTTCTTTTGGTAATTGATTGGAATCAAGTCTTAATCCTTAAGGAATTGGTTTCTCTTTTTCCTTAAGTTCTTTTGGTATTGATTGGAATCAAGTCTTAATCCTTAAGAATTGGTTTCTCTTTGTCCTTTAAGTTCTTTTTGCCATTGATTGGAATCAAGTCTTAATCCTTAAGGAATTGGTTTCTCTTGTCCTTTAAGTTCTTTTGGTATTGATTGGAATCAAGTCTTAATCCTTAAGGAATTGGTTTCTCTTTTCCTCTAAGTTCTTTTTGTATTGATTGGAATCAAGTCTTAATCCTTAATGAATTGGTTTCTCTTTGTCTTTAAGTTCTTTTTGCCATTGATTGGAATCAAGTCTTAATCCTTGAGGAATTGGTTTCTCTTTGTCCTTTAAGTTCTTTTGGTAATTGATTGGAATCAAGTCTTAATCCTTAAGGAATTGGTTTCTCTTTTCCTTTAAGTTCTTTTGGTATTGATTGGAATCAAGTCTTAATCCTTAATGAATTGGTTTCTCTTGTCTTTTAAGTTCTTTTTGCCATTGATTGGAATCAAGTCTTAATCCTTAAGGAATTGGTTTCTCTTTGTCCTTTAAGTTCTTTTGGTAATTGATTGGAATCAAGTCTTAATCCTTAAGGAATTGGTTTCTCTTTTTCCTCTAGTTCTTTTTGCCATTGATTGGAATCAAGTCTTAATCCTTAATGAATTGGTTTCTCTTGTCTTTTAAGTTCTTTTGCCATTGATTGGAATCAAGTCTTAATCCTTGAGGAATTGGTTTCTCTTTGTCCTTTAAGTTCTTTTGGTAATTGATTGGAATCAAGTCTTAATCCTTAAGGAATTGGTTTCTCTTTTCCTCTAAGTTCTTTTGTATTGATTGGAAACAAGTCTTAATCATTAATGAAATGGTTTCTCTTTGTCCTTTTAGTTCTTTTTGCCATTGATTGGAATCAAGTCTTAATCCTTGAGGAATTGGTTTCTCTTTGTCCTTTAAGTTCTTTTGGTAATTGATTGGAATCAAGTCTTAATCCTTAAGGAATTGGTTTCTCTTTTCTCTAGGTTCTTTTTGGTATTGATTGGAATCAAGTCTTAATCCTTAATGAATTGGTTTCTCTTTGTCTTTAAGTTCTTTTTGCCATTGATTGGAATCAAGTCTTAATCCTTAAGAGAATTGGTTTCTCTTTGTCCTTTAAGTTCTTTTGGTAATTGATTGGAATCAAGTCTTAATCCTTAATGAATTGGTTTCTCTTTTCCTTAAGTTCTTTTGGTATTGATTGGAATCAAGTCTTAATCCTTAATGAATTGGTTTCTCTTTGTCCTTTAAGTTCTTTTGCCATTGATTGGAATCAAGTCTTAATCCTTAAGGAATTGGTTTCTCTTTGTCCTTTAAGTTCTTTTGGTATTGATTGGAATCAAGTCTTAATCCTTAATGAATTGGTTTCTCTTTTCCTTTAAGTTCTTTTGCCATTGATTGGAATCAAGTCTTAATCCTTAATGGAATTGGTTTCTCTTTGTCTTTTAAGTTCTTTTGTATTGATTGGAATCAAGTCTTAATCCTTAGGAATTGGTTTCTCTTTGTCCTTTAAGTTCTTTTGGTATTGATTGGAATCAAGTCTTAATCCTTAATGAATTGGTTTCTCTTTTCCTTTAAGTTCTTTTTGCCATTGATTGGAATCAAGCCTTAATCATTAAGGACTTGGTTTCTCTTTGTCTTTTAAGTTCTTTTTGCCATTGATTGGAATCAAGTCTTAATCCTTGAGGGATTGGTTTCTCTTTGTCCTTTAAGTTCTTTTGGTAATTGATTGGAAGCAAGTCTTAATGCTTGATGAATTGGTTTCTCTTTTCCTCTAAGTTCTTTTGTTATTGATTGGAATAAGGTCTTAATCCATAATGAATTAGTTTCTCTTTGTCTTTTAAGTTTTTTTTGCCATTGATTGGAACCAAGTCTTAATCCTGGAGGTATTGGTTCCTCTTTTTCCTTTAGGTTCTTTTGGTAATTCATTGGAATTAAGTCTTAATCCTTAATGAATTGGTTTCTCTTTTTCCTCTAGGTTCTTTTTGGTATTGATTGGAATCAAGTCTTAATTCTTGAAGGATTGGTTTCTCTTTGTCTTTTAAGTTCTTTTTGCCATTGATTGGAATCAAGTCTTAATCCTTGAGGGATTGGTTTCTCTTTGTCCTTTAAGTTCTTTTGGTAATTGATTGGAATCAAGTCTTTATCCTTAAGCAATTGGTTTCTCTTTTCCTCTAGGTTCTTTTGGTATTGATTGGAATCAAGTCTTAATCCATAATGAATTGGTTTCTCTTTGTCTTTTAAGTTCTTTTGCCATTGATTGGAATCAAGTCTTAATCCTTAAGGAATTGGTTTCTCTTTGTCCTTTAAGTTCTTTTGGTAATTGATTGGAATCAAGTCTTAATCCTTAAGGAATTGGTTTCTCTTTTCCTCTAAGTTCTTTTGGTATTGATTGGAAACAAGTCTTAATCCTAAATGAATTGGTTTCTCTTTGTCTTTTAAGTTCTTTTTGCCATTGATTGGAATCAAGTCTTAATCCTTAAGGGATTGGTTTCTCTTTGTCCTTTAAGTTCTTTTGGTAATTGATTGGAATCAAGTCTTAATCCTTAATGAATTGGTTTCTCTTTCTCTTTAGTTCTTTTTGGTATTGATTGGAATCATGTCTTACTCCTTAATGAATTGGTTTCTCTTTGTCTTTTAAGTTCTTTTTGCCATTGATTGGAAGCAAGTCTTAATCCTTAAGGAATTGGTTTCTCTTTGTCCTTTAAGTTCTTTTGGTATTGATTGGAATCAAGTCTTAATCCTTAGGAATTGGTTTCTCTTTGTCCTTTAAGTTCTTTTGGTATTGATTGGAATCAAGTCTTAATCCTTAATGAATTGGTTTCTCTTTGTCTTTAAGTTCTTTTGGTATTGATTGGAATCAAGTCTTAATCCTTAAGGAATTGGTTTCTCTTTGTCCTTTAAGTTCTTTTTGTATTGATTGGAATCAAGTCTTAATCCTTAAGGAATTGGTTTCTCTTTGTCTTTAAGTTCTTTTGGTAATTGATTGGAATCAAGTCTTAATCCTTAATGAATTGGTTTCTCTTTTTCTTTAAGTTCTTTTTGGTATTGATTGGAATCAAGTCTTAATCCTTAAGGAATTGGTTTCTCTTTGTCCTTTAAGTTCTTTTGCCATTGATTGGAATCAAGTCTTAATCCTTGAGGAATTGGTTTCTCTTGTCCTTTAAGTTCTTTTGGTAATTGATTGGAATCAAGTCTTAATCCTTAATGGAATTGGTTTCTCTTTTTCTTTAAGTTCTTTTGGTATTGATTGGAATCAAGTCTTAATCCTTAAGGAATTGGTTTCTCTTTGTCCTTTAAGTTCTTTTTGTATTGATTGGAATCAAGTCTTAATCCTTAAGGAATTGGTTTCTCTTTTCCTTTAAGTTCTTTTGGTATTGATTGGAATCAAGTCTTAATCCTTAATGAATTGGTTTCTCTTTGTCCTTAAGTTCTTTTGGTTGATTGGAATCAAGTCTTAATCCTTGAGGAATTGGTTTCTCTTTGTCCTTTAAGTTCTTTTGGTATTGATTGGAATCAAGTCTTAATCCTTAAGGAATTGGTTTCTCTTTGTCCTTTAAGTTCTTTTGGTATTGATTGGAATCAAGTCTTAATCCTTAATGAATTGGTTTCTCTTTCTTTAAGTTCTTTTGGTATTGATTGGAATCAAGTCTTAATCCTTAAGGAATTGGTTTCTCTTTGTCCTTTAAGTTCTTTTTGTAATTGATTGGAATCAAGTCTTAATCCTTAAGGAATTGGTTTCTCTTTTCCTTTAAGTTCTTTTGGTATTGATTGGAATCAAGTCTTAATCCTTAATGAATTGGTTTCTCTTTGTCCTTTAAGTTCTTTTGGTATTGATTGGAATCAAGTCTTAATCCTTAGGAATTGGTTTCTCTTTGTCCTTTAAGTTCTTTTTGGTATTGATTGGAATCAAGTCTTAATCCTTAAGGAATTGGTTTCTCTTTGTCCTTTAAGTTCTTTTTGTAATTGATTGGAATCAAGTCTTAATCCTTGAATGGAATTGGTTTCTCTTTGTCCTTTAAGTTCTTTTGGTATTGATTGGAATCAAGTCTTAATCCTTAAGGAATTGGTTTCTCTTTTCCTTTAAGTTCTTTTTGTATTGATTGGAATCAAGTCTTAATCCTTAATGAATTGGTTTCTCTTTGTCCTTTAAGTTCTTTTGGTATTGATTGGAATCAAGTCTTAATCCTTAAGGAATTGGTTTCTCTTTTCCTTTAAGTTCTTTTTGGTATTGATTGGAATCAAGTCTTAATCCTTAAGGAATTGGTTTCTCTTTGTCCTTTAAGTTCTTTTTGCCATTGATTGGAATCAAGTCTTAATCCTTAAGGAATTGGTTTCTCTTTGTCCTTTAAGTTCTTTTGGTATTGATTGGAATCAAGTCTTAATCCTTAAGGAATTGGTTTCTCTTTTTCCTTTAAGTTCTTTTGGTATTGATTGGAATCAAGTCTTAATCCTTAATGAATTGGTTTCTCTTGTCTTTAAGTTCTTTTGGTATTGATTGGAATCAAGTCTTAATCCTTAAGGAATTGGTTTCTCTTTGTCCTTTAAGTTCTTTTGGTAATTGATTGGAATCAAGTCTTAATCCTTAAGGAATTGGTTTCTCTTTTTCTTTAAGTTCTTTTGGTATTGATTGGAATCAAGTCTTAATCCTTAATGAATTGGTTTCTCTTTGTCTTTAAGTTCTTTTTAATTGATTGGAATCAAGTCTTAATCCTTAAGGAATTGGTTTCTCTTTGTCCTTTAAGTTCTTTTGGTAATTGATTGGAATCAAGTCTTAATCCTTAAGGAATTGGTTTCTCTTTTCCTCTAAGTTCTTTTTGGTATTGATTGGAATCAAGTCTTAATCCTTAATGAATTGGTTTCTCTTTGTCCTTTAAGTTCTTTTGCCATTGATTGGAATCAAGTCTTAATCCTTAAGGAATTGGTTTCTCTTTTCCTTTAAGTTCTTTTGGTAATTGATTGGAATCAAGTCTTAATCCTTAATGAATTGGTTTCTCTTTTCCTTAAGTTCTTTTGGTATTGATTGGAATCAAGTCTTAATCCTTAAGGAATTGGTTTCTCTTTGTCCTTTAAGTTCTTTTGGTATTGATTGGAATCAAGTCTTAATCCTTAAGGAATTGGTTTCTCTTTGTCCTTTAAGTTCTTTTGGTATTGATTGGAATCAAGTCTTAATCCTTAATGAATTGGTTTCTCTTTTCTTTAAGTTCTTTTGCCATTGATTGGAATCAAGTCTTAATCCTTGAGGAATTGGTTTCTCTTTGTCCTTTAAGTTCTTTTTCCCCTTGAATGGAATCAAGTCTTAATCCTTAAGGAATTGGTTTCTCTTTTCCTTTAGTTCTTTTGGTATTGATTGGAATCAAGTCTTAATCCATAATGAATTGGTTTCGCTTTGTCTTTTAAGTTCTTTTTGCTGTTGATTGGAATCAAGTCTTAATCCTTGAGGAATTGGTTTCTCTTTGTCCTTTAAGTTCTTTTTGGTATTGATTGGAATCAAGTCTTAATCCTTGAGGAATTGGTTTCTCTTTTTCCTTTAAGTTCTTTTTGGTATTGATTGGAATCATGTCTTAATCCTAATGAATTGGTTTCTCTTTGTCCTTTAAGTTCTTTTGCCATTGATTGGAATCAAGTCTTAATCCTTAAGGAATTGGTTTCTCTTTGTCTTTAAGTTCTTTTGGTATTGATTGGAATCAAGTCTTAATCCTTAAGGAATTGGTTTCTCTTTTCCTTTAAGTTCTTTTGGTATTGATTGGAATCAAGTCTTAATCCTTAATGAATTGGTTTCTCTTTTCTTTAAGTTCTTTTTGGTATTGATTGGAATCAAGTCTTAATCCTTAAGGAATTGGTTTCTCTTTGTCTTTAAGTTCTTTTTGCCATTGATTGGAATCAAGTCTTAATCCTTAAGGAATTGGTTTCTCTTTCCTTTAAGTTCTTTTGGTATTGATTGGAATCAAGTCTTAATCCTTAAGGAATTGGTTTCTCTTTTCCTTTAAGTTCTTTTTGCCATTGATTGGAATCAAGTCTTAATCCTAAGGAATTGGTTTCTCTTTGTCCTTTAAGTTCTTTTGCCATTGATTGGAATCAAGTCTTAATCCTTAAGGAATTGGTTTCTCTTTGTCCTTTAAGTTCTTTTGGTAATTGATTGGAATCAAGTCTTAATCCTTAATGAATTGGTTTCTCTTTGTCTTTTAAGTTCTTTTGGATATTGATTGGAATCAAGTCTCAATCCTTGAGGAATTGGTTTCTCTTTGTCCTTTAAGTTCTTTTGGTAATTGATTGGAATCAAGTCTTAATCCTTAAGGAATTGGTTTCTCTTTGTCCTTTAAGTTCTTTTGGTATTGATTGGAATCAAGTCTTAATCCTTAATGAATTGGTTTCTCTTTGTCCTTTAAGTTCTTTTGGTATTGATTGGAATCAAGTCTTAATCCTAATGAATTGGTTTCTCTTTGTCCTTTAAGTTCTTTTTGCCATTGATTGGAATCAAGTCTTAATCCTTAAGGAATTGGTTTCTCTTTTCCTTTAAGTTCTTTTGGTAATTGATTGGAATCAAGTCTTAATCCTAATAAGGAATTGGTTTCTCTTTCCTCTAAGTTCTTTTTGCCATTGATTGGAATCAAGTCTTAATCCTTAATGAATTGGTTTCTCTTTGTCCTTTAAGTTCTTTTGGTATTGATTGGAATCAAGTCTTAATCCTTAAGGAATTGGTTTCTCTTTGTCCTTTAAGTTCTTTTGGTATTGATTGGAATCAAGTCTTAATCCTTAATGGAATTGGTTTCTCTTTTTCTTTAAGTTCTTTTGCCATTGATTGGAATCAAGTCTTAATCCTTGAGGAATTGGTTTCTCTTTGTCTTTTTCTTCTTTTGGTATTGATTGGAATCAAGTCTTAATCCTTAAGGAATTGGTTTCTCTTTGTCCTTTAAGTTCTTTTGGTATTGATTGGAATCAAGTCTTAATCCTTAATGGAATTGGTTTCTCTTTGTCTTTAAGTTCTTTTGGTATTGATTGGAATCAAGTCTTAATCCTTAAGGAATTGGTTTCTCTTTGTCTTTAAGTTCTTTTGGTATTGATTGGAATCAAGTCTTAATCCTTAAGGAATTGGTTTCTCTTTGTCCTTTAAGTTCTTTTGGTAATTGATTGGAATCAAGTCTTAATCCTTAATGAATTGGTTTCTCTTTTTCCTTTAAGTTCTTTTGGTATTGATTGGAATCAAGTCTTAATCCTTAATGGAATTGGTTTCTCTTTGTCTTTTAAGTTCTTTTTGTAATTGATTGGAATCAAGTCTTAATCCTTAAGGAATTGGTTTCTCTTTGTCCTTTAAGTTCTTTTGGTATTGATTGGAATCAAGTCTTAATCCTTAATGAATTGGTTTCTCTTTTCCTTAAGTTCTTTTGCCATTGATTGGAATCAAGTCTTAATCCTTAAGGAATTGGTTTCTCTTTGTCCTTTAAGTTCTTTTTGGTATTGATTGGAATCAAGTCTTAATCCTTAAGGAATTGGTTTCTCTTTTCCTTTAAGTTCTTTTTGGTATTGATTGGAATCAAGTCTTAATCCTTAATGAATTGGTTTCTCTTTGTCTTTAAGTTCTTTTGCCATTGATTGGAATCAAGTCTTAATCCTTGAGGAATTGGTTTCTCTTTGTCCTTTAAGTTCTTTTGGTATTGATTGGAATCAAGTCTTAATCCTTAAGGAATTGGTTTCTCTTTGTCCTTTAAGTTCTTTTTGTATTGATTGGAATCAAGTCTTAATCCTTAAGAATTGGTTTCTCTTTTTCTTTAAGTTCTTTTTGCCATTGATTGGAATCAAGTCTTAATCCTTGAATTGGTTTCTCTTTTCTTTTAAGTTCTTTTTTTGATTGGAATCAAGTCTTAATCCTTAAGAATTGGTTTCTTTTCCTTTAAGTTCTTTTCTTATTGATTGGAATCAAGTCTTAATCCTGAATTGGTTTTCTTTTTTAAATTCTTTTTGCCATTGATTGGAATCAAGTCTTAATCCTTGAGGAATTGGTTTCTCTTTGTCCTTTAAGTTCCTTTGGTAATTGATTGGAATCAAGTCTTTATCCTTACGCAATTGGTTTCTCTTTTTCCTTTAGGTTCTTTTGGTATTGATTGGAAAGTCTTCTCCTTGGAATTGTGAATTGGTTTCTCTAAGTTCTTTTAAGTTTGATTGGAATCAAGTTGATTGAATCAAGTCTTAATCCTTGAGAATTGGTTTCTCTTTGTCCTCTTTCGTTCTTTTTGGTATTGATTGGAATCAAGTCTTAATCCTTAATGAATTGGTTTCTCTTTGTCCTTTAAGTTCTTTTGCCATTGATTGGAATCAAGTCTTAATCCTTGAATTGGTTTCTCTTTGTCCTTTAAGTTCTTTTGGTATTGATTGGAATCAAGTCTTAATCCTTAATGAATTGGTTTCTCTTTGTCCTTTAAGTTCTTTTTGCCATTGATTGGAATCAAGTCTTAATCCTTAAGGAATTGGTTTCTCTTTGTCTTTTAAGTTCTTTTTGGTATTGATTGGAATCAAGTCTTAATCCTTAAGGAATTGGTTTCTCTTTTCCTTTAAGTTCTTTTTGGTATTTGATTGGAATCAAGTCTTAATCCTTAAGGAATTGGTTTCTCTTTCCTTAAGTTCTTTTGGTATTGATTGGAATCAAGTCTTAATCCTTAATGAATTGGTTTCTCTTTGTCTTTTAAGTTCTTTTGCCATTGATTGGAATCAAGTCTTAATCCTTAAGGAATTGGTTTCTCTTTGTCCTTTAAGTTCTTTTGGTTGATTGAATCAAGTCTTAATCCTTGAGGAATTGGTTTCTCTTTCCTTTAAGTTCTTTTTGGTATTGATTGGAATCAAGTCTTAATCCTTAATGAATTGGTTTCTCTTTTCTTTAAGTTCTTTTTGTAATTGATTGAATCAAGTCTTAATCCTTGAGGAATTGGTTTCTCTTTGTCCTTTAAGTTCTTTTGGTATTGATTGAATCAAGTCTTAATCCTTAAGAATTGGTTTCTCTTTTCTTTAAGTTCTTTTGGTATTGATTGGAATCAAGTCTTAATCCTTAAGGAATTGGTTTCTTTTGTCCTTTAAGTTCTTTTTGCCATTGATTGAATCAAGTCTTAATCCTTGAATTGGTTTCTCTTTGTCCTTTAAGTTCTTTTGGTATTGATTGGAATCAAGTCTTAATCCTTAAGGAATTGGTTTCTCTTTCTCTTAAGTTCTTTTGGTATTGATTGGAATCAAGTCTTAATCCTTAATGAATTGGTTTCTCTTTTCCTTTAAGTTCTTTTGCCATTGATTGGAATCAAGTCTTAATCCTTAAGGAATTGGTTTCTCTTTGTCCTTTAAGTTCTTTTGGTATTGATTGAATCAAGTCTTAATCCTTAAGGAATTGGTTTCTCTTTTTCCTTTAAGTTCTTTTGGTATTGATTGGAATCAAGTCTTAATCCTAAGGAATTGGTTTCTCTTTTCCTTTAAGTTCTTTTTGCCATTGATTGGACTCAAGTCTTAATCCTTAAGGAATTGGTTTCTCTTGGTGTTTTAAGTTCTTTTTGCCATTGATTGGAATCAAGTCTTAATCCTTGAGGAATTGGTTTCTCTTTTTTCCTTTAAGTTCTTTTGGTATTGATTGAATCAAGTCTTAATCCTAAGGAATTGGTTTCTCTTTGTTTCTAAGTTCTTTTGGTATTGATTGGAATCAAGTCTTAATCCATAATGAATTGGTTTCTCTTTGTCTTTTAAGTTCTTTTTGCCATTGATTGGAATCAAGTCTTAATCCTTGAGGAATTGGTTTCTCTTTGTCCTTTAAGTTCTTTTGGTAATTGATTGGAATCAAGCCTTAATGATTAAGGAATTGGTGTCTCTTTTCCTCTAGGTTCTTTTGGTATTGATTGGAATCAAGTCTTAATCCATAATGAATTGGTTTCTCTTTGTTGTTTTAATCAAGTTCTTTTTGCCATTGATTGATTGAATCAAGTCTTAATCCTTGAGGAATTGGTTTCTCTTTGTTCTTT